>CAEFZY010023073.1:0-67291 GCA_903066815.1 Brachyrhaphis roseni | reverse complement strand
TGGTTTTTTTTTATTATTGTTTTTTGGTTTTTTTGTGGTGGGGGGGGGGGTGGTGTGGGGGTGGGGTTGGTGGGGGGGGGGGGGGGGGGGGGGGGGGGGGGGGGGGGGGGGGGGGGGGGGGCGGTGCGTGTGTGTGTGTGTGTGTGTGTGTACGCTTGTATATGTGACATGCAGAGGAACACTTTTACAACACTTGCCAACAAATGAAGGTCATTTGTGCAAAGTGAGGATTTTTTCCTGGTCTTCACTTTTTTGCAGTTGTACTGAGCTCTACTAGTTAGCTGTAGAGGTATAATGTGAATTAAGTTTTGGTTAAGGTTAGGGTTAGGAATAGACCAGTACTGGAAAAGTTTGGGTTAGACATAAATGCAGTTACTAAAATGAATGGAAGTCAAACAGTTAGAAATACAGCATGTACTTCTTCATGCTCCTTATTCTAAAACTCAAGTCCAAAACTGGTAAGATATTAATGTAAAAAACAATGTAGAAAACCCCCCCAACTTGATGGACACATTTGCATTTTATTTAATTAAATACCATGTTCACTTCCAAATATTCCCAAGAAAAATGCATCTAATAAAATAAAAGTCTTATTAATTTAAATTCTGCAAAATACAAAAACATGTAGGTCAGGGACATACTGTACATATTCATGTAACAATGACCTCTCCATTTTATTTTCATCAATTTTTTTTCACATGGTACAAATAAGTCTTTAAATGTTAAAAAAGAAAAAAATATCCCTTGATGGATATTTCCAACAAAGACTTTCTTTGAACTTCAAACCCTCCCAAGACTCGTCCTCTTTAGGCTGCTCTTTTTTCATATGAGCAATCATGCTTGAAATATTTCCAATTATTAAAGGAATTCAGGGAATCCTCTAGGAGAAAATTTTTATATTGAATGGCCAAGACTGTTCTTCATGTGGGTCTGTATGTGCACAGGGACACAAAAAGTAAAAACTGCTCACAAGGAACATATATATATTTTTATTTATTTATTTTAATCACAACCTTTTCATAACAAACATCACTTGCTTGAAATTATTCAAAACAAAAACCCATATTCGTAAGATAATCAACTAACTTAATGTCATTATTTTTATTAAATCTGCCCTGCTGATGCTTTGAACAATTTCAGCTTGATCAATCTAATTAGCATTTTCAATAAAAGAGGAATACATCTGTTTGAAATTGTTGTCCTCCTCAAGGTCCATTTAATACCCTATTCAACCTGAAATAAACCCAGATGGGGCCCACATACACATGCTGGCTGGATCCAATTTAACTTGCTGCAACTTGAGTACCCTTTTAAAACATTCAGTGTACATAAAATATTTAGAATTTTACATTAAATGTATTATTAATTTTATTTTCTAAAAATTTAGATCTTTAAAATCTCTGAATTGTGGTTCCTATAAAATGTTAGAAACTGTTAGTACCCAACCAGCAGCACATAGCTCTCTTGATTTTTTCCAGATTAGTGGATGCTAATGGTTAGACTGAGAGGCGCTGGAAGCTGACATAGACTGTCTTAAAACCACTCCAGTTTCAAAAACATCAAATGGTTTCTCAGAAAAATATTTGATCAACCTCTAAGTTTTCATTGTGTGTGCTATTGATTGTTATTTACAAAGGAAATGGAGACTGTAAGGAGACAATGATGAGAAAAAAGATCCGACTAAGAACGAACGTCATAGAAAAGTAAGTAAGTACACAAAACCGAGTGATTTAAGTTAAAACTATTTTATTAAACATTTCTGTTTATTTGAACCTGCTCTGTTGGTTATCTACTGGCTGTTGGGTATCTACTCAGACCAGAAATGCTTTACATATTAATTTTTTTGAGTATCTGTCAAACATAACGATTATTGTGGGCATGCTGCCTTCTATCGCCATTTAGCATCTAAATAATCATCTCCTAATTAATGACTAAATGTCCGAATGTTACTATTTTTAAAGTAAGAGTATAAAAATCTAGTCTTTTCCGGTGTCCAGCAACATTTGGACATATTCCAAATTCCTAAAGCATGCCTAACTAATTCAGACATTTGAACAAGTTTGAATAAAATGTCTGAAATATCTCCTTAGGAGGCAATCAAGTTCTGTAGCAACTCTGCTAATGATCTAATTATTTGATTATGTCAAATAAGACAAACATATATCAAACAGTTACAAAAAACTGGAGTTTAGTGACCCACACTGAACAGGGGCCATCGAATCCAAGCCTCTGGGTACAGTGTCCTGCAACTTTTAGATGTGTCTTTGCTTCAACACACCTGAGTGAAATAATGAGGTTGGCAGGACTTGGTTGTACACTGAGGTGGTAATTCAGCCTTTTGATTCTGTTGTGTTTATCTAGGGGGACATCTAAAAGTTGCAGGACATCGGCCTACAGGCCTGGATGTGAAGACCTCTCCCAAATGATAGATGTTTCCTTTTGGTATTGGCCCTTAGATCTTCTTAATCTGCTGGGTCCAACTAATCTGTATTCATGAGAAGCAACAATGCTATGACAGCTATGCACTGAAGTTAATATTCAGTGCATAGCTGAATATTAACTTCAGCATAACTATTCTAACTTAATATAATATTTATGTTCTATTAAGTTATGTTAATAGAACAAGAAGTTATGTTCTATTAACATAACTTAATAGAACATAACTATTAACTATAACTATAACTATAGAACATACTATCAAACGAACATAAGAAGTTCTATTATTTTAATAGAACATAACTTTTACTATTCTTTAAAACTTGACAATGTTTTATACAGTAAAAAAAAAGAAAAGAAAATGCACCAAAAAAGTATTGACTTTTTTCTTCTTGTATTTTGGAATTTAATACAATTTCTGTAATGGTTACAAATACATTTTTCTGGAATCCTTTGGATTAAACTGTGCTCAAAAATCAAATACATATTGAAAAAATAAAATACATGCATATTGATGTTTAATATTTTAAAATTTAATTTATCTTAATTGTCTAGATCCGACTATTATGCAGTTTTAAAAAAGTACAAGCTCACATGCATAAAGAAACTGTTTTTGTTTACCTTAATCTGCCTCCTGTTTTAAAACACCCCGCTTGGAACAACAACATCCGCATCGTCACTTCCGCTCACTGCCTGACA
Organism: Brachyrhaphis roseni; assembly: GCA_903066815.1. Taxonomy (NCBI): domain Eukaryota; kingdom Metazoa; phylum Chordata; class Actinopteri; order Cyprinodontiformes; family Poeciliidae; genus Brachyrhaphis; species Brachyrhaphis roseni. The sequence continues at coordinate 64,156 of CAEFZY010023073.1, read as the reverse complement.
AACATGGCGCTGCTTCTAAGGTCAGTACGTCTGTCATTTGTAACTTTGGGCGCAGGGACATCTTTTTTCATAGTTTTCCCTGGGTAGCTTGTCACAATAACTTGTACAGGACGTAAATTCGTTAAGGGTCAGGACATTTGGTGAAACGTGACTTCAAATTTCCGGTCATAATGGAACGTTTTTTTATGAATGCTATGTGACATAGTTAGCCAACTGGCTAATATTACATGTTTCCAGTAGCAGTGAATGGCTCACCTAGTGGACTTTGACTCAAAATATAATAACTGGCTGATCGAAACGATTGTATTTACCTCTTTTTACGCTTTATTGTGCGATTAGATGCACGTTTGGTCCGCTGGAGTTTATCCACATGCTTTCAATGAGTTTGTTTCCTTGTGTGTAAAGCTATGCGCCTGCTGACTGGATGCTTTTCTGAAGACGATGTCCTCTACAATCTTTTTGTGAACAGAGGAAAGTGATATGAGATAATAAGTGTTTAATTTTAAAACATGCTCATGCTTTTAAACTACTTCGTCTCCTTCATAAGAAGTGAGCTGCGCTAGTTATTTCAGTCAGATGTTTTGAAAGAAAGTACAATTTAAACATATAGATTGACATTAAAAAGAACAGTTTTGTAACAGCTTTACATTATATTTTCCTATAAATATGTATTACACGTTGTGTTGTGTTCATTTTTATTTCCACTGTTTAACTGAAAGCAGCTCTGCTCCTCCTGTTCCTACCGTGAGTCTATCATTTTCCTTTTTTTATTTATTTGCAGGACTTTGGCCCGTCAGGGTGTCTGTCTCTCAAAACCTCACTACCATATCTTCTACAGACAGTAAGTTTTGAGCTTGTGTGAAAATCCAAATGAATAATCTTTCATTGTCGTGGCTCGAGGATGTAAGTAACAGTAGCCTCTTTCACTACAACAGTTCCTGGATGTCACTTCTCTTTGAGGCACCTATGTCTGCTATAAATTGCTGGGTTAAGATTTTCTGAAGAGGTTTGACATTATGGAGCCAAAGGAGGCATGAGGTGAAACTGTGGATGTGAAGTGTTTCTGTGTACTATTGTTTTCGAAACGATAACAAAAAAAAGTTTCTCTTGCTTCAAAATCCTTCCTCCTATTCCCCTCAAAAAGTTTTGTTGTTTCTAACTTCAAATCCCACAGCTGGCTGAGACAATGAACCATACGCTATAATTGCATCACATCCTCGAGCCACGACATTGGCTTTTCCTTTTATTTATCAGCACAAATGGCATTGTCACTACCTGTTAGTTATGTTTAGATTAATCTGCCATTTCTCCTCCTATTTCAAACACATCACAACTTACTAATTTTTCTCAAGTCCATCTTTAAATGTTTTGTGAAAAGGTCTACTGATCCAAGCAAACCAGTGAGCTGCTTTTCAGTTTGTGTCTTGAATTGGCCTTTTCAGCCAATTCTTTTTTTAGGAATCTTAGCATGACCGTTGGTTCTTGTTTGACTTTAGATACACATGTCGAGTCTGTGGTTCGTTCCTGTTTTTATCATCTGAAAAATATTAACAAATGAATCTCCATTTAGACTCACATCCTGAGATTGAGATAATCACTCATGCTTTATTTTTCATCTTTTCATAGCGATGCATTATAAACACTTCTTAGCAAAAGCTCCCTCGAACAGTTGCAAGTTTTTCAAAGTGACAAAATCCTTTTAGTTTTCACATGTGACTCCAATCTAGATGCAACTACACTGGCTTCCAGTTCATTTTAGAGTGCACTTTAAGATGATTTTCCTGACTTGGAGAGCTGTTCACAGACATGTTTCAGGTTTTATCAAAGGCTTTCTGCAACCGTGTATTCCTAGTGGCTCCTTGAGGTCCTGTTACTTGGAGGTTTTGTTACTTGAAAACAAAATGAGACTGAAGATCTGCTCAGTGGCTCCAAACTCTGGAACTCTTTCCTTGGGCTTGAGATTAAAAGCCAGTAAAAAAAAAATCTTAAGGAAAATAATGGTCATTAAAATCTTTGAAGCCCATGAATTATATGATATAATTTAGAATGACATTGTATAAATAAATCTTGACTAAAACTCCACATCTTTATAGTTTGAAGTTGAACTATAATAAATAAAACAAGAAATTTGTGTAACGATGACACTTAAGAAAATGTAATGTTTATTGGTTTTCTCAATTATTGAATTTGGTGTCTTTTATAACTTTCTGTTTTGTGTTTTTTACAATGTAAAGCACTTTGAACTGCCTTTTTGCTGAAACGTGAATGTACAAATAAACTTGATTGCTTTAAATTACTTCATAAGGACTTTGTGTTGCACTTAAATACCATTTATTTGGACTTATTGACAGATATAAAATGGCTCATGACAGCTTGTGATCTCAAATAAAACCAGAATAACACAAAGTGACCACATTCTGGTCTGATATTGATATAAGACATTTAACAAAGCCGGTACGAATAATCATCCTGACAGATATAAACTGGCTCACAGTCAGAACAGTAGATTGCTCCATTTCATACCTGGAATATTCAAGTACAAATTCACCAAAAGTCAAAGTAATGAAATGAAGATGGGTGAAAATGACCAGCACACAATCCAGCGTTCGCACATGGAAAGTGTGAAATAAGCAGCGGCAAGCCTCTGTTTAAATCATCTGTTCTTTGTTTCAGTGCTGCTCCAATGGGAACCACAGCTAAAGAGGAGATGAACAAGTTTTGGGCCAAAAATTCCAGATTAAACAGACCCATGTCTCCACACATCACAATTTACAAGTACGTACAACCTAATCTTTGTGTTGTGTGGGTTGCTCAGAAAACTAAACAGATTGAGATTACCAAGGTGTCAAACTGACCTCATTAGTGCTGCTTATGTATTTCTTTACATAATGCAAACCAAGAATAAAGCAAAAATAATAACACCATTAGGTTCATTTTGGTATTCAGCAGCATTTTCTGTCTTTAATGCCAATTAAACAGCAGGAGACGGCAGCATTGCTGTATATTTAGAGCAATAAACATCTTAATGTATTAATAGCCCCTCGCTAGCATCATAAAATCTGCAGTTAAGAAAACTTTTAATAAGTGTTTTGTAAGTTTTCACAAAGCTCTTATTCTGGATTTATTTTTCACTGTCTTCATTTTAATGAAGAGGGACCTTTATTAGCTGCACTGACATTTCTAAAAATGTATTGTTACCTGCTGTGGTCTAATAGTTGGATTCAGATTCCTTCACCGCCTTTGGCATAAACATAATAAATATATGTAGATAATTATAGAGACGTTTTACCTGTCATTAACTTGTATATGTGCCTGTGGAAAAAGTTGCTGTCATGGCTTGTAGTTTTGTTGTACAACTTCTGTCATTGTTTTACTATTTCACCTTTAAAATTTGTGAAGGTCAGTCGAGATTTTGTTGTTTGTTTCACTCCCACCTACAAGCTCGTCACAATAAACTAGAAATATATCAAAAAGTTCATTTACTTTTGTTGTTAAAAAGTGAAACACCTATAGATTTTTTTTGCACACATAGTGTGATGTATTTGAAGAAGTTAACTCTGATAACTAATACAAACCCAACATATATTTCTCAGAAAATTACAATATTACCTTTATACAGCTAATACAAAAAGGATATTGATTTAAGAATTTGTTTATTCTGACAATGTTTGGCTAACACAATCATGGAGGAGACTGGACAATTGTCATTTCTAAACAATCTGGCTGTTCACAACATGCTGCATCTAAATGTATTAATAGAAAGTTTAGTAGAAGGAGAAAATGTGATTAAAGGAGGTGCACAAGCAACAGGGAAAACCACAGACATTAGAGGATTGTGAATTAAAACCTATTTAAGGTTTAAATCTTGTCTTCAGATAAAAGTATATTTTCAGTTAAATTTAGAAATCAAATTCCCAGGGTTTGGAGGAACAATAGAGAGTATCAAAAGCAGTATCAAAGTTACTGTTAAAGGAGGTGTATTATGGAAAATCCATTTTATAGTCTTTACATTATGTTTATTATGTTATTCCTTCATCCAAAACATATCTGAATTGTTGCTTTGACTCTTTTATCTCCTGTGGCAGTTATCCCCTGTGTGAGTATGACAAACCACCACCAGCCCCACTCAGCTCCTACAGACTAGTGGCAGCGGCAATTAGAAAACACCTGGTGGAATTGCAGATGTCCAGTTCTCCAAAGAACAGTCTTAAACAGCCTAATGGAGAAGCATTGTTGTGATGACGTACTGAAGGCCGAATGTTGGAAAGAGTAGCAGCTTCTTAAAGACACAGAGCCCAATTTCAAGGCATCAAATTTCTTTTCAGTCATGTTTGATATATACATCATCTTTATAACAGAAGGTAACATAGTTATGTGATTGTGCTATAAAATACATAACACCGCCCATTTAATGGAACGTTGGCTTTTTAAACCCCCTTTAATATTGTGTTGTTCATAAAAATAAATTTTTCCATTAGCTGTGAACAATATTGATCAACATTTTTAGAAATATTAATTTGAAATGTATCACCGTTTGTAGGGATCTATGTCATATAAAGGTTTAACATTTTGATATTTTCTAACAAGTACTGCAGTAAAATAACTTTTTAGTGAATTTCTATTGTATAGATATACATTTTTACCTGCCAGCGATGGTAAATATGTGGCTCCTGTGTTTGTTGCAGATGGTCCATTCCCATGATGATGTCCATCACACACAGAGGAACCGGAGTTGGACTAAGTGGAGGTAAAGCTTGTTTCCTCAAAGTGGTGCTTGGTTTTTACCATAAAGAAATTATTCCACACACACACACGCACACACCCATTGCTTCCTATCCAGTTTGAGTCTGTGCTGCTATAAATCTAATATCAAAGTGAGGCTGTGCTTTGCAGTCACTCCTGATTGACCCTGAAAATCTCTTCAGGGCATTTTACTCCCATCGCTATTGATTTCTCTTAAGAGCATTTACTAGAATAAAAAAGCAAATGTTGTTCAATTAAACCTGTGGATGTGAAAAAGCAGTGTAGCGGCTCTTAGTCTCATGCCTGCTCTAAAGCATTGAACGTGAATGGCAGTGATGCTGCACAAAAGAGCCGCTGACATTGATGAAAGGCGCTGTAAAAGCCGAGTTAAGTTTTGTTTTGCATGTTTATGTATTCAATAAAGGTCAGTTCTCTGGGCTGCCACTTGGAGTGGCACACCCTATCACTCATCCATTCCATTCAACCTTCTGTCAACATATCATATGTGCCAGCAAACTAAACCTGTCACCAACTGTGGATCATCTCTATACACTGTATTTCTTTGCTTTAACTGTACTTCTTTTACATATTCCAGCCATTATTTTACTGTGGCAGAGTTGAGTGAAGGGTCTTGTTGTTGTTTTCCTTTCTTCGTTCAAAGCTCAGCTTTGTGTTTACTTTAATATCCATTCTATTATTTTTTTTTCTTTCCGAAAGGAAATGGAAAGACATTTAGTTTTTATTTATTCAGACACAACCAATCGAAGCCTAGGGTCAAATTTGCATTCAGTGTTTTGTAATAGACTGCCAGTGTGTAGATGGTCAGATTCAGAGCCACTGTTTGGTTTTCATTTTGAAGTTTAGTGATAGAGAAACCAGAATTGAGGAACTCTATATGTTGGGGAGCAACAGGCCAGCCGTCTGACTCATTCATAGTCATGTGAAATAAAATAATGTAGAACTAATGAGCCAGTGTGGAGAATTATTGAAGGAAAATAACAGTATGGAGGAATTACCCTAACCTTATCTTGGTACAGCTGCCAACTTTCTAAATGTTATTTTAAACCCTGGGTTGTATTATAAAGGATATACATAGAAATGTCATTCATGAATGAATCTACCATCATTTCCATCTATCCGTTAATCATCACCAATCCGCCCTTCCCTCCATCCATCCTTCTGTTTATCCTCTAGATGCATTAATACATACATCTTTTCATCGATTCAGCATCCATTTGTCTCTCCTTACATTAGTCTATCAATTAATAATTGCTAACCTGCTTTTTATTCATTCATTTTCCAGTGTGTCCTTTTGTTTTACCATCCATGCAACCAGTGATTCATTTATCTCTCTGTCAGTCCTCTCATCTGTTCATACATCTATTCTTCCATCTGTCTTTCTGTAAATAGCATTACGCTCTTATGCTTAGCCATACATCCATTGTCTACATTTGTCCATTCATTCCTCTGTCCACCCCTGCAGTCATCCCCCCATCCATCAATCCTCCATCTTTTCATCCATGTTTTTTGGGGTTGTGTGCATGATCCGTTTCTGATTGGCTGAGTTGTTTTCTGCACGTGTGTATATGTTGGTTTTTTACCTGTAAATGTGCTGACGGGCATTTAGCCGGAATGCATCCTCATTCCTCACATGAAAAGGGAATGATAGCAGAATGCTGCTGAGTTATTTTTGCATGGTTGTCTGAATGACGCTTCCAACCAGTTTTTATTTCACCCATTTTTCATCATCCAGATGTACATGTCTGCTGTCCATCCATTTACTCTTCCTTTCGATGATTTTTAGATGTTAAATATTTAGAGCCTGAGCTTTAAAATTGACTTGAAAAATGTGTTGAAACGCGGCACATTGTTGTTGTTTTTTTTTTTTAGCTCCTATATTTTTATTCTTCTTCACTTCTGTCTATTTCCAGCCATTTCAGCCTTTGCCATGGCAGCGTTGATCTTGCCTGGAAACTACACCCACTACTTGGACCTGATCCACTCGTTGTCCGTCGGTCCGTTCCTAATTGGGCTGGCAAAATTCGGCATTGTCTTTCCCGTGTCTTATCACACCTTCAATGGCATCCGTCACCTGGTAAGTCGACAAATATTGGACTTTGATTCTTCCCAAAATACTCCTTTACCATTTTCATTCTGTTTAAGATTCTTAAGCTGATAGAACTCTATAATTGTTTTGTTTTTGCATTTTGTCATGATTTCTCATTCAGCCTAAATGGAGATCTAATTTTCCTTTGATAGAAAGCTGATTGCATATTCAGATATACAATCTGGCGATGCTTTTTCCGTTATGGCTTGCTTTATATGCATTGATTTATTTTCCTTATTTTTTTACAGTATTGGGATATCGGGAAAGGCTTCAAAATTCCAGAGGTCTACCGCACCGGCTACACCGTCATCGGCCTGTCTGTCATTACCTCCATAGCTTTGATTTTGATGTGAAGGGATCATGGACTAGATGAAGTGTAAAAGTTTTGTTTATACGTTGTGGCCTGCTATTAACCTTTTTTCATCAAAAATAAAGGATAATGTTATGCTGTAGCCAGAAGCTGAGTATTTGTTTTCTTGCATTTAATTGTTCCGAAAACCTTTGGGTCATCCAGAGTGACATAAGGCAGCATGCATGCAAATATGACCCAGTTTACCTCACACTTGGTCTGGGTGTGAATAACAACCACGAGCTAAAATTAAATGTGACCTACATGTTATCTCCTTATTTGTCTAATCACTCTGTGACGTCAAATTCATTAATCACTTCTCCCTGCCTGAAGAGCTGCGACGTTGTCAGTCTGTGCAGGGTGAGCCCTGTAATATTTGCGTCTGAAGAGCGGTTTATTGCCTCTCCACAGCCTAAAGCTGCTCGGATGCATTTTTCAAACATCAGGGAAGAGGAAGAGGAGCGTTGAGCCAGTGGTGGAAGCTGTGAGTGTGAACCTGCTCCTCACCAGCAGCTTGCCTCTGGCTCTACCTCCCTCTGAGCAACACAGGAGCTGAACAGCTTTTGTCCTGCCGTGAGAATGAAAGAGAGTTCTGATGTTATGTCAAATCCAAACCCCATTTATGAAGTAAACAGTAAAAAGTGCAGATGGGGGGAAGATAATAAGTAAAAGAAAAAATTCTGAGGCGAGCAAAGCACAAGCTGTTTCAAAATCTGTTTAGATCAACAAAATTTCTCAAGAAACAGAAGGAAGATGTCTAGTTAGTCCAACAGAATTGGTTTATCAGCCTATTACTGTTGACTCAAATTGAATACATGTCACCTTGGATGTAGTTTAGGTTTCCTGTTGGAAAACTCTTCCTGATCTTTACATATTTATCGCAGCAAACCAGAGCGTTTCTGCAGTGACTGCCAGAGTTTGTAAAGCTCAAGTGTTTGTGCTTTTGATGGTGCTGAATTCCCTTCAGGTTCACGTCACCTCCATAATTGGCCAAACGTGTCTATATTTAACCACTGCCAGCTTAAAATAATTATCTGTGTAATGCTATCGCTTGAAGATCTTCCTGTATGTGTGGTCTGATTGCAGTGAGTTTGGCATGTAAATGACTTCCTACATGGAGTCTAATCAAAGCTACGGGCACTTTTTGACCTCTGCTGCAGATCCACCGAGACTACAAATTACTATTAATATGCAATGGAAAATTACTTATGATCTACTGTACACTGCAGAAGTATTTATATCTCTAGTTTTGTTGCATTCTGTCATCTTGCAACCTAAAAAAGTTCAATGTGTTTATTGCGCTTTTATGTGGTTTAAGAAATATAAGCCCACATCTGTGAAGATGAAAGAAATTATACAAGGTTCTTATTTCTTTTTGTATCCAGTTACTCTCCGAAGTCATAGTGACACATATTTGGTAGAAACCCAAATATGTGTAATTTATTTTCGGGATACATACATCTGCCTTATAAAGGCTGTAGAAATTGGCAGAGGAACGCAGCAGACAGGTTAGGAATACATTTGTGAAGAAGTGAAAGCAATGTTAGGTTAAAGGAAAATGAAGAGTGCAAGGTACACAACAGAAAACCTATCTGTACATGGTCATTCACCTGACATGACAAGTTGGCAAGGAAAGCAAGAATTGAAAACACCCAGAAAGTCTCATGTTGAGTGGAGGAGCTACAGTGATCCAGCGGAATCTGTTGTGTGGACAACGTTTAGTTTTTTAGTTTTTTTTTTAATCCTCAAATAATCCTTTGTCTATAAAATCAAGTGATAATTTTTACTTGTTATTGATGAAGACAATGAAATAGTTTTATAAATTGTCTGTTTGTAGTTTGGCTTGTTTGTTTGGTTTTAGTGAGATATAAATAATGAATTATCAGACATGTATACAATTAATAATTATACCGGCTTTTCAGCAATTTATGATTTGTCAAACCGCAATTGACTACATCAACCTGTCCAAGGACTGCAGATGGAAATTAGCAGTTTTTGGCTGCACAGGTACCATGCATGCATGACTAAAAAATTAATGATGTGTACATTGTCCCTGTAAACAAACAGCATAAAGAGAAAGTTGTTGATGAAAGAAAGCAATAATAAAATCTCCTTTGCAGTTTAGTGGTGGGGACACTGCAAACATGGAGGAAAGGCTTCTGACCAAATGAGATAAAGTGGTGGTGTCATCATGCTGTGGGAATGTTTGCCTTCAGGAGCGACAGCAATGCTGGTCAGAGTTGAGGAGGAGATGGACGGCGCCATCCAAAGCAGGATCATATGTTACAATAGACAAATTAAAGTCCAGACATCCAACTTAAAATCTGGGACATGACTTAAAAATAGATGTTCACAGATGTTCTCCATCCAGTCTGATTGAGGTTTGAGCTATTTTGGAAATAATAGAGGGGGGAAAACGATTTCTAGATGAAACTGGAAGAAGAGGTATGAATACTTTAGCAGGGAGTGTAGGTCTTAAATAATTTCCTGTTGTATGTCGAAAGTAATTTGTAGTCCCAGAGGATTTCTAGCTCAGGTTGAAAACTGCCTGTAGCTTTGATTAGATTTCATGTAGGAAGCCATTTACATGCCAGACACCCTGCAATCAGAGCTAAGAGAACTTCTGAGACGTAATGTTACTCTGATAATATGAATACTTTTATGAGGTACTGGATAGAGTTTAAAACGGCTCGTTTGAAATCAAAATGCTTAATAAAATGTTTGTATAAATCTAAAACTGAGCTTATAAGCAGTCTTTTTATTCACTTCAAAAAAAGAACTCACTGGCTTACGACCATTGATGGACATACAATGCATCATCTAGACTGCAGTAATTTAGGTATTATGATATTTTAAAGAGAGGACATGCCTTCAAGCAGCAGAGGTTTGTTTCATGGCGGCATTGTGGAAATGTGGCTGCAGCAGCACCCCCTACCGGCGGGTAGCGGAAAATGTGCAAGGCTGCGGTCCTGATGCTGAGGGATGGAGCGGATGCTGCACAGCGATGGGTGGGGGAGCATAAAGCAGGTTTTGATGGAGAAAAAAATGTGCCTCAGTCTCTGTGGCGCAATGGAATAGCGCGCTGGACTTCTAATCCAGAGGCTCCGGGTTCGAGTCCCGGCAGAGATGTGTGTGTGTTGGTACAGATTTTTTTAGGATGATGCAGATTGATGAATTTTAATCAAGCCAAATATGTCTTTTAGCCTCTGCATTTGTGATATATTGTAAAAGGTTTTTCAGTCTGCTGGAAACAGAAGATGAAGGAAGATTTGACACCGTCTATGAATCATATCCAATTAAAAAAAAAGCTTGTATGTAAATGACAAAAAACCTTACAATACAGCTTTTAGTGTACTAGCACAGCACACCTTTTCATGCTCCTGGGGCTGCATGCTCAACTGCATTCAGTCATCACACAAACACAACAGGACAAGTCAGTTTAGTGCAGCCTCACCGAGGCAAAGTCACCGTTTCAGCACCTGGAGCTGTCCGCTCCTCATGTGCAGCGCCAGCAACAAAGCATTTAAAGCCTTTTCCGCCCTCATAACAAGTGCTTAATGACGCCAGATGCTGCGTTTCTGTTCTCAAATATGGTGTAACGGCGCAGAGAGGGAGAGAGATGAAGTGTCACTGTGACAGGAAATGGTGTCGTTTTAAGATTGCCAAATACAAATGTTGTGTTAATGTAGTGGACTCAAAAGGCTGACCTCTGTTTAATGTATTAAAAAGAGTAAAAAGGTGTATTTTATCTTTAGAACAGCACATTGCCAAATTCTAGAATCTGGATGTGCGTTTCATTTTTTAATTTTTCTACATTGTGGAAAACTGCTGGTTCCTTAAAGATCTCTCGTCCCAGCTCGCCTTTTGTTGCATCTTATTTTATATTTTCCTGAAAACCCCTCACCTCCCCCTCGAGGATTCCTTTTTTATGCAGCCGCCACCATCCACGTTTAACCCCATCATGCCTCCCCACATGCAAAACCTAATCCGCCAGTAAAACTAATCCTTAATCCCTCTCTGGCAAGTTGAACAACCCTGCCTCCCCTCCGTCTCTCCACCCCTGTTATAGCTCCTGATTCCCTAACAGGCCACATGCATGAAATGTCAGTAGCCTATGAAACGTCAGATCTCCAAGGAGTTCCCTTTGTTAGATAAACACACAAACAAGTTGTTGCTGGTAAAAAAATAAAATAAAGTAAGTAAACATAAAATCATATGCGGCATATCTGATAATCATTCAGTTTTTTTGACATGACTTTTTATGCATTTTTAAGAAGAGACCCCCAAGGCCAAAGACTGAGTGCCATGATTACCATATTGCAAATTATGAAGCCTGTGGGAGGTAATAAAGAGCCTATCTACCAGAAATGGGTAATGGCTCTGTATCAGCTGATAAGAAACATCATATCCCCACTGAGAGCCGAACACAAGCAGCAGATGACCTCCTCATTTTAGGAAATGAACCACTGTGTAGACTTAAATCCATCAGATAGGTGTCTACACTATAAAAATTACTAGTAAATTGGGTTAAATCAATATTTGCCCTTGAAATTGTCCGTCTGAAATGTAATATTCAGTAAAGTTTATTATTTATTTGACAGCTTCTAAAAGCATGAACTATTGGTATGAAAGAAATCTAAACATTTAGATTAGCATTTAGCTGAAGATGTTGGTTCAGTCAATTATTGTTCATCTTATCCAGCAGGGAATAGAAAGACTGAGAATATGTTCATATGGGTCCTGTTTGAATATATCAACTTATTTAAAGTGAAGTTTTGTGTTGACAAAACTTGTGTTGAACAAGAATTCAAGTTTTCATTGAGCTTAAGATACCTTAGTGTAGCCAATGGACGACACATCAACTGCAAAACAAGCAGGTGTCGTGCTAAGTACTAATAAATCTGAATGTTTTTTTATGAATTCAATGTCTTACAATGAAACTTTTATCAATATAGGTTTTTTTGTTTTCTACCATGAAGAACACCATTGGTAGAATTCTACCCACACAGTAAATTCTGCAGAGTTAAATCAACACTTGCCGAGTCTATTTGGTGCTTATCAGAATTGGTGTTAATTTAACTTTTTTTCGGAGTTATTTCAACAAGAAACTGAGTAGTTTTAACACTTGAAAAAGTTACAATTACTCAAACTATTGTTGAAATAACTCTAAAAAAGAGTTAAATTAACACCAATTCTGATAAGGACCAAATAGACTCGGCAAGCGTTGATTTAACTCTGCAGAATCTGGAGCGGAGTTGATTCTAAACTCTGTCCTTTATGACTAAAAACTGAACAGGAATGAGCTGAGAATGATTATCGTCCTTCATTGTTTATTTGAATAAGCCTGAGCATCTCCCAGCTGAATCGGGACTCAGCCCTGGAGCAGAGGGATGTTCACCTCCAGCAGATGTGAGAAATACTGATTACTTTGTGTCTTCACTGTTTTGTTCCTACAAAACTTAGAGGTGCAATGTTTTTGGCATATTTCAAACGAAACAAACAAGGATAAAACATGTTTTTTAAGTTATGCAAATAAAAAAAAAATTGACAACCCATCCAAACATTTGGCAGTGATTTTAGATATCATAAGGTAGAGATGAGTGTTTTATTCTTATCTTTGTCAAAAGTCATACAAACAATGTTTGCTCATTGTAATTGTTTATTTTTGTGTTGAAAAGACATATATAGCTGAAGATCTTTAAATTATAGGATAAGCTATGACATCATCCTTTTTAACAAATGCTTGTAGGTTTTGTACAGAAAAAAATACAACAAAATAAAGCTTAGTCATTTTCATTTTTGAAACTTATGTAGTGTTTATAAAACATCAATCCTCGACCCTTGAGCTTTACTGGCCCTTTCCAAAGACCTTGACTCTGTTTAAACTGCTACATCAATTTTAGTAGCTAGAATCTATCAGTTCATTTTCTCCAGTGTACTCTGTATCCAAACTGTAGATAAAGTGAGCATCGGTGTCACAGTGTTGTTCTACAGCAGCGATAAAATTCCTCAAAGCCTGATAAGGTCACTATAAAGTCACTGTGAAGTGTTACAGGGACGTTATGGTGATATTTCGGTGCGTTGAGATCACGCTTCCCATATCTGCTCCATCTCCTTCATGTTGCTCTCAGCCAGTAGGCCCCTGCTCTGGGCCTGTTATCCCGGCGGTGTGGGCCAAATCGTATTATAATCCCCTCCCTCCCCCTCTCCATCCCTTCCCCTCCCTCCTTGTCCCCTCCCCTCCCGCTCCGTCTTTCAGACAGTCTGTTTTTGCTGCAGTGAACGGTAACCGTGGAGAGGCAGAGATAGCCTACAAACAGTGGGGAAAGAGCGAAGGAACAAAGCAGGAGAAACAAGAAGAAGCTGGGAGATTATTCCAAGAAAATAAAAAGAGAGAAGGACACAGCGGTGGGGGAGAAAGAAAATACAGAAACCTGCGCATCAGAAGGAGAGTCATTATTGGAAGGGACCTTACTGGAAACCAGCAACAAAACCGGACTCCGGAGGAGGAATATAACGGTGTGTGCGTTCAAACCGTGCGCTGCTTCAGTTTGTGTTGTGGTTCGGGGTTTGGCTGTTGGCTGCATGTTTGGGCGGACAGGAGACACCTGTCAGTGCTGACGCTTTTCCGTCTCCAGGAATGTCTCTCTTTGTGTGTGTGTGTGTGTGTGTGTGTGTATGAGCGCATTACGCAGAGAAAGATCCTAAGAGTGTCTGCGTGTCTTGGTAATTTACTCCAAAAATGTGCGTTTTCTTGCGCGCTCCTCCGTTGTTTTGGCTACGATGTTCTGTGGGAAAAATAAGCATCACAACTCGCTGGGAGTGAATCTCATCCCAGCGGCGGCGGCGGCGGCGGCAGACTGGAGGGGTTTTATTTCCTTCTCTTAAGTACGAAAGAAGATGTTAGAAACATTTGTGTGGTAGCTACTCGTCGCAACGATGCAGGTAGCCGCCAATGTCAACTGTTGTTATGATTATTATCGCCTCTGTTATTACTTTCAACACCAAGTGACCAGCGGGATCTTGTGTTCAGCACATATATACAGAGAGAGAGAGAGAGAGAGAGAGAGAGAGAGAGAGAGAGCGAGCGTGTGGGTTATTTCCCATGCATTCACTTGCTTGAGTTTTGTTTTTATTTCTCGCCATCACTCAACAGGAAGGGCTGGAGTAACAATAAACATAACCCCCAACGCCCCCTCCTCCTTCCATTCCCACACATCCCACTCCATGCAAAATGCTGGGCGCCCCCCAATACACACACACACACACACACACACACCCCCACACACCCACACACACAGAGGCGCACACATGTATGCACCACCCTGCACCCCACCCTCTCTCCTCTCTCCGCGTCCGTCCCGCTGGCTCTAACTACCGCCGCGGTTCGCTCTCAGCGGTGAGCGCGCCGCAGATGGACAGAGGGCTCACCTCCGCGCGGGGCTGCAGCTATTTTTAAGAAATGTGAGAAAGGGGAAGCTGAAGGGGTGCGTGTGTGTGTTTTAATATGAGAGAAAGAGAGCGGGAAGGGAAAGGAGCAGTGCCAGAGCTGATTTTATGCCCCACATTTGTGTCCAACGCCGAGCAGAGCGCACCGTGCACGCAGCTAATTCTCAGCGGGCAGCAGGTGCATCTTTGCTCTCGCTTCCTCTTTCTTCTCTCCTGTTTGTTGTCCGAGGCAGCGCTTCCTTTTTGCGTTACATTTAATTAGTGGGGGTTCGGCCATGAGCTGTCCAGAAACACGCGTATCTCTCACTTCCAGTTGCGCGCATGAGCTCGTTAAAGCGCAATAAATTCCCCAACATAAAGAGGATAAGACATCTTCTTCCTCCTCTGCTTACACCACGCGCCCCTTCTCCATCTCCATCTCCATCCCTTTTTTGCAGCTTGGCTTCATCACCCCCTCCCCTCCTCCTTCTTTCTCAGTCCCCCCCCTGAGTTTGTTATGACAAAAGCAGATCGATGGCTACCCGGAGCGACGCGTGAGTAACGGGTGGGCCAAACGTTTATTCACTCAGCGGCTGGGGACGCAATTAGTGGTCAGTTGGCCTGCCCGGTCTGCCTGTTGTTTTTAGCTTCTCCATTGTGTTCCCCCTCCTGCAGGTGACACTCCAGAGCCTCTCTGCCCTCCTGAGCTTTCAGTGAGACAGGCGGATCTGCGTGCCCGACCATGGCCTTCCCATCAGCCCCCTCTGCTCTATGGATTGTCAGCTTATTGACTGCACTATTCGCAGCTGCGGTTCACAGCAACATTGTCAATGGTAAGCACATCTCTCTCTCCCTCTTCATCTGTCTTTCTTGTATTCTCGCAGTCTCTCTCCTGGGGCCTCTGACCTCTCTGACCCTCTCTTTCTGCCTCTGGTGGAGCTGCCTAACTGTCCACTTGTTGTTTCCTGTACTATGGAAAGGGAAGCAAAGGACCGTTATTAAGCACATGGGACACTCCCACCTCCCCAGACTCTCAGTGGAATTTTGTGCAGTTGTGTTTTTTTGAGGAATGTCTGTATGACTTCCACGTGGAGCTGGAGTTCAGCGTGCATGCAAGCTCATTGCAGGAGTGATACAGTTTCACCTAAGCTTGTTTTTCCACAAATACAGTCCCATGCAAAACTTGAAAAAGTGTGGCATATATTTAGTTTCTCTAACCTAAATGGTGAAACTCTGTAAACACTTTGTTGAACTAATATTCACTGCTGTTGCATCAGCAAATCCAATTTAGAGACAGTTTTTTTTTGTCTTTGTGAAACAGCTCAAGCTAAAAATACATTTTTGTGTCTCGCCAAATATTGTCGTTTAAATTTTATGGACAACTTTCACAAAGCATCATGCTGCCACCACCATGTTTATCTGTGGGATGATATGTGAAGGTGAAGGGTAAAGTGCAGGGTTAGCTTGCTTGTAGATCAGAAAGCGCTGGTTTGGTCTTATTTTATTGTTGCATCTATAAAGTGATGTTTTTGCTCTTTCTGCTTTACAAAACAGTGTTAGCTCAGCTAAACTGGACAAAGAGTGTCTGTGAAGATCAAACTTGAAGTGTTGCCAATGATTGTTGGTTGGATTTGGAGGCTTGCAGGTTTTATTCCAATGTTCCCCTCAACTATAACCAGCTTCACTGTCTCTCCTGGAGAAAAGATTATCATAGAATGATGCAAACCTTGTCGTTAGAGCTCACTGTCTTCTCTGATTTGATGTTTTCTTCTTGATTCCTTATTAAAGGTTTTTGCAGAACTTGCTGGGAAGGTGAATCAGGCGTGCTGGAGCAGGAACCCATCTGAAACATGTAGCTTGGTGATGACTCAGTGTGCATTCACAGCAGCCCTGTTTGGTCCACTTTAATCAAACTCTAGTTTGTTTACCTAGAAAGTCCGGTTTGTTTGGGGATGTGTGAATGCGCAATCAAACTCTGATGTGGACCAAAAAGCGAACTCTGGTTCACATACAAACCTAAGATTGAAGTGAACTCTGGTGCGGTTCCAATGCATATGTGAATGCAAGTGGCCTGGAAACTATTCCAGACCACTCAGAATGCCCTGTGTAGCTGGATTTTATATGGAGGTTACAGAGTAAATGGGCTGAATGCTTTTCTAATATATATTAACAAAATCCCAATAAAATACATGAAAATTTGGGGTTGTAAATTGACAAAAGATGAAAAAACTCAAAAGGACTGAATTTTCCGAAGCCCTGCACACACAGAGAAAGAGAACAAAGTCTGAGTTTCTGTCTTTAGTTCTCAGCATCTTGCAATATTTTTTCTGATGCTCTGCAAACCATCTGTTTATGTTGAAGCTTCATACAACCTGGAAAAACAAGGCGATCATCGTGTGCTTTCTCAGATTGCAGCCAAACACGTTTCCACACACTTTGCAGCTCAGATACAGAACACTCGTCATGGCTAAAACTGTAACTGCGGCTGAGGCGGATGGTAAGAGAGGATTTGATGAGAGAAGCACTTTGTAATGATATCATCCCCGCTGCGAGTACCAAGTGAGCAGGAATACACTGTCCAATGTGCTTCCCAATTACATAACTCTCAAGTGACTGCCTGCCGGTAACACAACCTTCAGAGGGCAGCTTGTACCCAACACAAAATGGCGAGCAGCGATTGGCCCTTGAGCCATTGAAAATTGATTGACACAGGTAGAATGTTGTTGCCATTTTCTCATTACAGTTGGGGTTTTAATTGCACCTAGTGTTTGGCACAGAACAGAGAGAGATTTCAGCAAGCAAGGAGCCTTCTAAAAGACATTCTCTGATTTGCATTTGGAATATATGCTCTTAAGGGCCCTCTACATTCAGCTGATCTCGCCTACACAGTTTTTTGCGATTAGACCATAAATGAGTACGATATGCACACCCGCACATCTTTGAGATTCTTTTGACATCATTTATCCATATGAGAAAAGTTTTAATTTCTTTTGAATTAAGTGCTATTTAGTTTCTGTGCAAAGATTATTAATGTGTTCCTCCTGTGGACAATCCGGCTGTGCTAAGATGAGTAAGAAATTCGGAGCGCGGTGAGCTGCTTAAAGAGAAGAAGAGGAGAAATGGCTGCCCCAGACTGAGCCTCTGATGATGAAATATCAAACTCTTGTCAGTTTGCTGACCCAGACACGTGTAGCTCGTCATTGAAACCCAGGTAGAGGTTCATTATTTGGGCCCCAAAATGATTCTGGCTCCCGTTCAGAAGCGTGTCACATTTGATTAAGGTGTGCCCACGGGGAGGCCTGACCATGCATGACCAATTCTTGCTTTAGCTTCACCTGAGCACTGTTTTACATTATCATGTCAGTCAACGAGAGTAATTAAGCCTGAGACGTCTGACAGCATTTAGGAGATGAGAAAACATGTCAAAGAGTGAAAGTGAAATGCGGGATGAGGGATGGAGCGCTGGCCTCTACTGCGGCTTTAATCTGCATGTTTTAATCTAAAGTGTAACAGAATTTTTTTCCTGTATAAAACTTTAATTAAAATCAAATTCACTTAATACAACTACTTTGAAATAAGTCAGAATCACTTAGAATAAGTTCGACAATAGAATCACAATATTGCACGAAGTGAACAATGTCTCAGTGTCCTGAGTACGAAATGAAATGGCAAACTTGGTTATGAATCAAAAATATACACGCTTACAGCGCCTTGCAAAAGTATTCCTACCCCTGAACCTTTCAAGGGTTTTCCATAATTATTCTATATTTCCTCTTTCCATCAACCTCACTAAGTTTCTCTGTCCCTGCTAGAGAAAATATCCCCCCAGCATGACGCTACCAACACCATGTTTCACAACAGAGATCATATGGGATAGACCACATGATTTTGCAAACATCTGATCAGAGAATCTTTTTCTACATGTTTTTTTGAGTCCCTTAGATGGCATGTGGTGTCTTATAAATGCAACGTATTATAGCTTTCCTTGTGCTATTCTTCCATTGAAGGCAAACTGTGAATAAAAGTTGCCCTGGTTACACTTTCCCATCCTAAGATGCACAGAGTAACAGAGGCATTTTGGCTGATTCTCCTATTGACTCAACCACTTCCTTGGCTTAACTTTGATAGGTTTACAGTTGAGCCATAGGTTTTTATTTTCTCAATGGGACTTAACATTTTTCTAGCACATTCTCAAATCTTAACCCCTGACCTGTTTGCTGTGTTTCTTGGTCTTCATAGTATTGTACACTAATGTTCTCAATAAACATTAGTTTGAAATAATAAATAATTTATTATTTGGAGGCTTCTGAATGAATTGGATTGTGATGTTTTGTTTTTATAAGTATCAGAATGGCTGCACAGTGGTGCATTTGTTAGCTCTGTTTTCAGGGCCTTTCTGTAACGGGTTTGCATAGATGCATGTGACAGCAAAGGTAATTGCCCTCAATAAATCTTAAGAGAGCATTTCAAATCCACAAACCTGTATTAGTTGAGTAAGGTGCTGGAAAGCATGAGGTGCGGTACCGCTGATGAACCTGGAGAAACCGCTGAGAGCCTTGGGGAGTTTCTCTTTTCTACCTGAAGGGCCAGGCGCCATGGAAATGGGTTGTTAGGTTGTGTCTGTTGAGCTTTTGTAAAATTTGTGAGAGAAGTAGTTAGTGACAGTAATTATCACGCCCAGCCTTACCCATAACTTCAGCCGGTCTCGTAGGTGAATGTGTGGGTTCCTTTCAGGTACTTTAGCTTCCTCCTATGATGCAAAATATACATGTTAGCATAATTAGCCACTATAAATAGCCTGTATGGATGAGTGTGTTATTGCATGATTATTTTCTTGGCCTGTGATGGACTGTCCAGGGCGTCCTCTGCCTCTCGCAGAGTGACGGCTTACTGTTTTACACCACTTCAGATTTAATTTAATGGTTTCAGACTAAAAGCTATCAGTTTTTATTTCTAAAAATTCTTGAAACTATTTCTCTACTTCCTTCTATTTCACAGATGATCTACTTTCTGAGTTTGTCACCTAAAACAGGATTAAAATACACTGAAGTTTGTGGCTGCAGCCTTAATAGAAGATGAATGAATCCTTCTCAAAGGCACTGTATGTTAATCTTGTATGTGCAGTTTTACAGTTGACATGTGAGTAATGCCCAAACAGCCGGGCTGAACTTTAAGCAGGAAATGTAAGCCTTGAGCACGTGTCCATCGCTCACATCTGCTCCGATCAGTCTGATTGGTGTTGTTGTGACACTGCGGCAGAGCCGTTAAGTAGAAGATGGATTAGAGTGGTTGAGTAGTCAGATAATGGGTCTTCATAATGGAGAAGTCCACACAAGGAGGACCTGGAACAGAATGGTCTACTTAACATAAATAATTCAGCATTATGTATCAGAGAGGAAAAATGATTAGCTCAGCAATCAATGTTGGAGCAGATGAGCCTTCTGAAAGCAGGGGAACCCATTATTGCTTGG
This sequence comes from Brachyrhaphis roseni, assembly GCA_903066815.1. Lineage (NCBI taxonomy): Eukaryota > Metazoa > Chordata > Actinopteri > Cyprinodontiformes > Poeciliidae > Brachyrhaphis > Brachyrhaphis roseni. The sequence goes on along the minus strand of CAEFZY010023073.1, from coordinate 44,058 downwards.
CTGCTTGAGTCTTCAGTAAATTTAATTTACGAGGACTCTTTTGTCTCAAACAAACATAAACAAAAAAAATCAGAAAATGTAATTTTAAAGGGGAAGTATTTTCCAATCACATAGTGCAATTTTATAGCACAATAAAATAACTACGCTGCTGTCATTTGTTATAAAAGTGCTACGTATTTACTAAATATTATGATTTAAAAGAAATCATACACCTTTCGGAAGTTATCACAACATCGCTCTTCTATTAACCCTTAAAGATTTTTACTAGTGTTGCAGATGCACCAGGTGTTTGCTAATTGCTGCCACTAGTCTGAAGAAGCTGAGTGAGGGAGTCGCAGGTTAGGATTGCACTGAGGTGGAAACTTGGAACCTCAGAAACTGCATGTCCAAGGAGGAGGTAGGTCCAGGCAGGTGTATTGCACAGTTGAATGGTTGCCATGGGAAACTAAAAGATTTCTCAAACATGCGATGAAGGAATCAAGCTAACACTCCAGATATGTTTTTTATGAGGGAATAATGCAAAGCTCAAAAAAGTCAATTTTACATAATACTGCCCCTTAAAAGCATTCCACTGAATCTGTGTCATGACTCCTGACCAACCGCTCACTCCCAAGTCCCTCATCTCTCTCATATGGATGTCAAGTCATGAAAAGGACAGTTGAGTTTTTTTTTCTTGACTCATCTGCGAGCGGGCTTCCTTAGAGCAACCGAACGAATCAGGGAGACACTAATTGCATGCCATTTGACATATCCATTTCCACAGCTGGATGTGCAGCCATGCGATGTGGATGGAAAGAGCCTCTCAGAAGGGCACAGATTAGGCATGCAATTGGCCGGCTGTGCCCTGGATCTGTAATGTTGACCCAATTACCCCGGGGCTGTGGTGGAGAGCAGAGGGTCGGTTCAGTCGACAACAAGCAGAGCGACGTGCCGTGACCTCCCATCAGCCACCTGGCTCTCAGAATCCACGGCATACCCTAGCAGGAAGTTTTCTTTCGCGACCAGAAACATGCCTAATTGTTTATTTACTCTACGAGTTCTGCTGGTCGGAGTCACTGAATGACTCCCGATACCTCCAGCTGAGGCCGGTAATGAATAAAGATTAAAGGATGGGAGCTGTGTGCACTTGTTGTTTGTGTGCTAAGATTTACAGGCGGGAAGACTCTGCATGTCTGCCAGCGGTTCACTTTATCCTCAGACAAAATGGGTTCCTTCCCCATTGGACCAGCCCTTTCTCATTGGCTCAAAGCCCACTTCCTGTGTGCACTGCTGTTATTTGCTGTTGACTTCCTGTGTGCCAAGATGGGGGAATATTTGGCTAATACGCTTTACAGCTAGCACACAATAGCGGTAGGCGGTTTGGATGAGAGGCCTCTGCCTGTTAACAAGGCTGACTGATAAGCAGTGACTCATTAACAAGCTGAGGTACACAGAGCCTGGGGGAATTGCCACCTAGCCACTGTGACATTAATAAGAGGCCTTAGCTATTTTTCCGTTTGGCTCCAGTAGTTGAGTGGTATAGGACTCAACTATTTTGGCTTCTTCTTGGTGCTGGCTACTTAGAGGCTATAGTGTTCTTCCATTTGTTGCAGACATTGCTTATCTGGTCTGAACTGAGTCTGGGCTGATAAGTATTGTCAGAGAGGGCTACAGTTAATGGCATCTGCTGCGTTATTGGAAAACTAGACACCCCTCATTAGCTTTCTCCTGATTCAGAAACATCTGGGGAGGAGCAGATTTAATTCTTCTTCCACCACTATGCTTCGGTAGTATATTCTATCTAGACTATATCCTGGGTTCTATTAAGACTGATGAGTGTTCTGACATTGTTTAGATCCAATTAAGTATCTTAAACATGTTGAGTACATTGCTGGAGAGGTTGAGACCTTGTGTCTCCTGTCAAAAGTTTACCTCCAAAGGCACATTAGATCCATTGTCTTGTACTTTTATCCTGCTTTGATCCTGCAAGTGTTTTGTCGTCCAGATCAGCTTTGTGATAACAAATTGGATCCCGATTGGCCGACATTAGATTGCAACAGATTCCCGTCTGGCAGAAACCCAATTATTTCTCCTGTTCATCATGCCGATTAATTAAGGCACTGTGGCTGATTGATTAAACTTCTAACAAAGCTCCAGCCATGGGCGCCAGGGCCCTTGGGAGGATTTTCATCTCGCTTTACACCCACTAGTGTGTCTCCATACCGTCGTCATAGATTTACAAAGCTGCCGGTAGGCATAAAAGAAGGGAAACTGAAAGCTCCACTAGAAAAGTTGCATTTTCTGCAAAAATGCGTTGTGAAAGCTGTGAGGTAAAGTAATGAGCCTACATTGACTTAAGAACATGAAATGACAGTTGAATTGTACAAAATCATTTCAGATTTTGTAAAAAAAAACCTTGTAAAATACATTCTAAAAAAATACAATGGCTCCGCTTAAGTTAATACTTTTCATGGACTTTTTCAACTTTACAGTTATTAAATAAAAATGTTATTTATGCTTAATTAGATATGGTGAAATATGATGACAAACTGAACTACATGGATACAGTTTAACTTTGTAAAAGTTTTTCAGATATTGAATTCATTTATGCTGTTGTAAAAATATTTTTGCTTAATTTCTTTGCAATAAGTTCATGCAAATTGTTACCTGAAATTTTTTTGTTTTAATTTAGAATAAAACCCTTTTTTAGACAGTTTAATTATGATCTTGCAGTAAAATGTATAGAAGGAGTCTTAGTTTTTCACAAATTTGGTAGGTTTAATAAAGTATTATTTGGAGCTAAATTTTTTAACTCTGCATTTATATATAGATTACTCCAATACTCCTTTTGTTTCTACTTTGGGAATACAAACTTCATTTTAACTTTTTTTTTTTGCTTGACCATATGTTTGTTTAAAAAGCAAAGTGTCACAAAATGTTTATTACATTTGAATTTGACAGCTGTGCACCCTCAAGATAAGAAAAAAACATTTTTGTAAATGTTCATCTAAGAATTCTTAGCTTAGCATGTATAATTACTGTAGTTGAGGTTTATTCTCATGTAATAATGTCTGATACAGCTGATAACTTTCAAACAAAACATTAAACAAAGGCGACTCATCCAGCAAATGTTAGTCTGAAAATAAAAATGAATCTATTCCAAATCTATGCAAATGTTCTGACTGCTGTGGTGAAGATTTACTCAGCTCAGGATGCTACATGCTTGAGTTTGAACGGGGAATTGATGGCATACTTTGTGATTAAGTTGGCTATTAATGTTCTGAGCACTTGGGGCACTAATAAATAAAAAAATAAAAAAATCGATCCAAGATGGTTAATTGAACCTAAGTGTGGCTTTTGTTGTGATCAGAGATAAAAGCAACACAGATACTTCAAAAATGTGAGGACTTTATGTTCCAAAAAAACCCATTTCATTTCTCCAAGTTTAGATCTGATTTGAAAGTATCCCATTTATTTTCTATGGGAAAAATATGTCTGTAAAAAGTTAAGCTTTTAAAAAAAATTAAAAGTTGGAAAAGCAGGTATTTGACAAATGAGGAGAAAGTTCTGATAGTTGAATGCAGGAGTTAGTTACTACAGAGTGGCAACAGGATCGCAAGATGCAAGTGTTTATAAGAAATATTTTGCCCAACTAAATGTGAAGGAGTCAGATTCTAGAGGTATCAAGAGCGTCCAAAGAAGTCTCCATTATACCTTGTCAATTTGAGGAAGCTCACACCCACCCAGACCCGTTCAGCCATTGTGAGATTACATCAGGACAGATCAATCTCGCTCGCTACCATCATAATAATAGCAAAAGCCATTTAGAGACTGTAAGAGAGAAGGACTCTTGAGATTTTACAAAATGTTAACAGACTGCTACCTCTCAGGTGCTATTAGGAGACAAATCATGCTGCAGCAGCTGAGGGTCGAGAAAATTAGGGGTCCTGCATTTAGCGAAGAGTCGGCTTTAAACCATCACTTCACAAAGACGGAGTGGATTAAACCAAGTCAAACAAAAACGCCAGCTTTCAAATACATTTAATCACCTCTTTTTCAACTAAAATCTTTTTTTTTTGTACTCAGTTGGCTTCTCTTCTTGATCAGGTTGCACTCTTTCAAATCCCCCTCAACTCTATCTCCAAATATCATATTCTATCTCCTGGAATTTTTTGTGGGAGTGATTTAATTGATTGCCGTTGAGATGGAAATGACCCTTTCTGTTGCTGACGAAGCTGTTCAGATCAACAACCTTCTCTCTGAGAAGGTGTGAACAAGAAAGTTCACCCTCTATTAATTCTAGGATTGTTTTCGGGAGACAAAATAAAAATAATATTTCAGAGTTTCTAATTTCTGTGAATATTTAAATCAAACCTCAAAGCAAATAAGCAGATTCTCCACCGCCATTATTTTTTCAAGAAATAAAGAAGACAAGGATTGAGTTGTACAAAGCTAAGTTAGATGCCAAGTTTTGACCACCTCAATAATAAAATGAGTTTTGGCTTTTTGATTCTTTTTTTAGTAAAATGTCAAGCTGGAAAGAAAGTGAACCTTGCAGAAATTCACTACAATACCAGACAATGCAAAACTCAAACAAGTACTGAAACGTCTAAGGACTCCATGTTAGTCTCTGGAGGACTCAGTGAGCATGTTAAATGTCAAAGTGCCAAGTCTTTGTTTAAAAGAGTGGCCAGAACAAATTTCCTTCCCTCTAAAAAAAGAGTATGGCATCACAATATGAAGAGTTGCATATGATTGAACCACAGACCTCTAGAGAAAAGTCGATTGGTGAGACAAAATCAAAGTATAGATGTGGAAATGTTTGAAGAAGCCCTAACACCTCATTTAATAGTTAAACACAGTGGGCAAGGGATAATGACTTCTTTTTTAGTAACAGTACCGGGACGCCGTGGAGTCATTGATCTGGCCCTGAGCTAGTCTGAATACTCAAGTATTCCACAGTTAAATGTGACTCCATCTGTCTGGCAGATCAGGTTTGGCCCAATCTTGTTCATGAAAGCAAAGAAACAATGTGAAACAAAGATAAGTGGTTAAAAATGCTTTCACAACTTTGTAAATTAGGATTTCTTTCGTTCAAAGTGCTAAAGGAAAAGACAAGTGTTTTGCTGTTGACATACCATCCAGAAAACACTTACTGGATTCTTGTTTGTTGTGCAGGAGGCTCTACTTACGCTTTTTAAAGATGCACAATTGCATAACTGTGCATCTGTTTGTAGCTATATCCACATGTGAGAGTAAATGTTGAGTTGAGGGATGTGGCCAGCAGCAGTTTATTTGGATTTAAAGTGACAAGAGGCCCTAAAAAGGCCAATATAAGCAGAACTGAGCAGACTACAATCTCATTATCTAAATTATTTGGTGCAAAAAATTTAATGAGCATGTTTTGTATAGCCGATAGACCTATACTAACATTTTCAAATAGGCCTAGTAGGTAACCTTTAAAGCTAACGTTGAAAGGACCCCACCTTTTTCTCCTGATCTTTGAAATGAAATGGAGGGTGTACTTTTTTAAAACCATGACTAAATGTCCTCGCTATAGTCATTGTGTTTCTGTGTTAAACTCTGACCGTGACCGTGTGCCAGAGGACGTGAGTGCATGGCTGTGGAGTGCAGCATTTTCTATTGATTGAGTCTGAGTACCGAGGGTTTCCCCCTTGAGCGCCGGAGCTCCACCACCAATGAAACAGCAGAGGCTGCTCTTGTTTATTGCCTCTTTTTGATGATGCCATCACTTCAGCTCATAGAAAGCCAGCGTGTCTTTGGGGACATCTTATCACCGATACCACAGCCATAAAGCCCTTTTGATCTCACCTGTGTGCTGTTGAGGGGAGTGTTCTCCAGTCCGGTTTGTGTCTGGGATATTACTGTCTGCACGCTGGATGGCCAGTTATTGAGTCACTAATAGCGTGGCCATGTATGGAATCAGGAAAAGTGTCGTAAAGCAGGTCTCTAGATGACATAAACCCTGATGGGTGTTGGATCCATGAAAATAAATCCTTGGAAATCATATGTTTACATTATATTGTCACATATCTGTATAAATATCCTCTCCCCCTCTAAAGCTACAGCATCACCATAAATAACATAACTTTAAATGGCTCTGGGGTGTTTTCCACTTTATGATGTAAGAAGCGAAGGAACCGAGTGCTAGCTTCAGCTTTAAATCTGAGAGAAATCTATTCTCACTGTGCAATATTGTTCTGAAGCAGGGCTGAATATTGTCTTCTATATAAAGGATGCATTTATTGTTTTAGTTGCAAGTTTTATTGCGAGGCTGTTGCATCATTATTAAAGTTTTCCTATTGTGAACAGCAACTCAGAGGTATTCGTTTATGCTCTCTGGTGCACTGCTGTGCTCTTTATGCTTGACGATCACATCATACTGCTCTGCTAAAAGTCTCCTACTTCCCGTACGACTCTGCTGTTAGAATGCAGTCTGTATCATTTAGATAAATGCCTCTCACAGTAGTCTGCACTTTGAGTACGGACTTTCATCATCATTTAAGATGGAATTGTAATTGGATAAAAAGTTTTTTCATTCAGCCAGTTCAAGAGCAGGTAGTTACCAGTTTGCATTGTCTGAAAGAACAACTGCGACAGGTAAAGGATCATTAGATCCTATTCTATAAAGCCGACGTTTGCTTTTCAGTGAAGTGGAAAAGGTCGTCTTTTACGGTCCTATCCTGGAAGTCCACAAAAATGATGACGGGAATTTTTTCCCCCAGCAGTTTGAAGCTAAATGTTATATAAAGGAGATAGAAGTGAGCAGATGTTGACAGTAGAGTTTGTTACATAAAGAAAAGTTAAATTAAACTTTCTTGCACTCTACGCACCCTTATGAATAAAACATAGGAGGTTCACGCCTTGTCATGATTTCATGAAAATGTCAAAATGCATCCACATGCAGCTACACATTTCTGCTTGTGAAGCATGTTTCTTCACATTGTCAAAAAATCCATTTGTGAAATATATTTTTCCTTTTGAACATAACATTCCACATGTGAAACATCTTGAAAATATTTTCTATGTGGAATGAGTTTGACATACGGTTCACATGTCAATATGCAACACATACCTGCCACATGCTAAACACTTTGTTACTTCACAATATAATTTCCACAGGTGAAACATGGGAAAATGTTTCATGTTGTTAATATGTTGTACCATTCATGAATATCATAACTACATTACCTTATAATTTTCACATCTGTAATTTGTGAAAAAACATTTTATATGTGGGATTTATTCCACGTGTTTTAGATGTTACTGTATGACATAATTTCCTCATGGGACAAAATATGTGAAATATTTTCCAAATTGGTTTCACATCTTGCAACATAGTGCAATTGCCATATGGTGATGCATGTTTGCATGTTGCTGCACAGCGCAGTTTCTACATGTGAAGCACAGTCTTTAAGAAAATTTTCCAACACAATTTAATTTCCATATATTAAAAACTTGTAAGAAAAAAAAATTGTTACATGTGTAATATTTATCTTGTCGATGGGTAGACATTTCACATTGGGAATTTAATTTTCACAAATTCCTGGGCAGTTATTCAAGAATGTTACATCACAAATCAGGCATTTTTCTGCTCCCCTGTTCAGAAAAATGCTTTCAAAGAAACACTTGTTGGCTAACAAGCTTCAGTCTAAGGGCAGAGTGAGAATCTAAGTGTGAAGAAAGGCCATTGAGGGAAGATGGTCAGTTCAGGGTTGAGGGAAACTCCAGTTATAGCAGGGAATCCTCATGTTCCTTCATTAGACAGAGCTTTCATGCAGGACAGCTGTGGCTCTGTGAGATGAGTAATCAGCAGATTGTGAGTTTGAGTTCAGTTTCCCCCACCACATGTCGAAGTGTTCTGGTGTAAAGCAACGAGTTGTTTTCTAATCTATGCAGAAAATGTATAGTGAAGTGTGTGTGTGTGTGTGTGAGCATTTGTAACTGCAGCTTGGTGAGTGAGTCTTTTATAGTTAAAGCTTTTTGCGTGGTTGTTGTGACGAGACAGTTGAGCTGAATGGACACTTCCATCCTTATGCTGTCGATGTGTTACAAAGTCATGCTTCAAATAGGCAAAATTTGCTTCTGATCGGTCACATGTAAAATTATACATGTGCTTAATAATTCCCATGTCATCACATGTTCTGAGATTTTGCTCTTGTAAAGCGCAAGATTTTTTTTCAAGGTAACAAGAAGATACAGCCACATTTTAATGGCTTTCAGATGTTTGTTTCATCTCTGATTGTTGTCCTCCTTACAATTATTTTTAAATAAGAGTGTAAACGATATCAAACCTTGCTAATGTCAGGGTTATTATCCAACTTCCTCATTTCAAGCCCCAGTGCATGCCGCCACCCAGACAAATTCTCTCTTGATTCGATACCGGTGCTCCTTCTTGAAATCCTTTTATGTAACGAAGTGCTGGCAGTGATTGTGACTCACAGGATGTATGATAGCCGTCTCACGAGAGCCGCTGCTTCCATCTCTTCTTGCCTTAAGTGGAGGTCTATTGATGAATAAAAGCATATTGTTGCTGTTATCCTTGAGTTTTGAGAGGACCAGACACATGCTTTTGTTTCTACTAACAGCTTCTCCTTCTTTTGCTTCAAGGATCTAAAAAAAAAAAAATGCTGAAATTCATTCAGTAGCAGAAACAGAAGCAAAGTGAGCAACTTTAAGACTCTCCATTTATCAGGGATGAAAATAAGTAAATAAGAACAGTAAATGCCAAAAGAAAAAAGTAGCTAGTCTGATGTTATGACTCCCTCCAAATTTATGCACGTCTGCATACCTAATTTGTTCTAACAGAAGTGAAGCTCAACAGAAGCAACTGTTGTTGTAATACCCAGTGAATGTTTTATGCTTGGAAGCCTTTAAGAAGACTACCCTGATTTCATTTTAATGAGAAATACAGTCAGATACAGAGTAGGAAGCTACAGCGAGGAAAAGGTTAAGCATTATTTAAGGTCACCCCATCAATTAGGCAGAGAGCATTCTACATACAGAGGCTTTAAATTCACGCACAGCTCAGTGTCATCTGGGTTTACATTACCTTGAAAAGCTTCTGTAAGCCTTGAACTTTTTCACATTTGATCATTTTTCAGCTGCAAACATAAAGACAATTTAATGGACGTATGTATGATAAAACAACAACAGTAGTCTTTAACTGTGAAGTGAAAGTTTACAGAAACAGTTTTATAGATATTTTCTGAATAAAACTCTGAAAACTGTGCTGTGCATTTGTACTCAGCATTTTCACTGCAGTTACAGCTGCAATTCTTTTTGGTTTTGTCGCTGCACTGTTTTACGTACTATCTTAAGCTTTAACAGATTGAATAGAGAACATCTAAAAAACAAAAACAAGATTCACACAACTTAATAGAACTTTAAATCTGTCATAAATCTGTTAAATGAAAAAGTCAGAGACATACTGTTGTTTACTCATATTGCTATTAATAGTTAGTTTAGTCACTGAAGACAACAATTACAAATTTTCACTATTTGAACCTTGAGAATGGAACAGCATGAAGTTGGGTTTGATGCCATTCCCAGGTTCAAGTATCAGCTTGGAAAAGAAAACAGAACAAACTGAGAATCATAGATCTAACCAATCCAACTAGAGACCTAGCTGCATGTTTAGTGAATGTCCTTGAGAGTGAACTTTCACCTGAGTCTCAAGTCTCTTCCTTCCAGAGCTTTTCTGTACTTTGCTCCAACCATTTTACTCTCAGTTCCAACCAATTTCCTTGTCTGTGCAGCATGATGCTGCCACCATCATGTTCCGTTGGTGGTGCATTCAAGGTGATATACAGTCAAAGTTCAATTTTGTTTCCTTTTTCTATACGTTTGCTTTCCTCCATATCCCCAATGAGAAACTGAACTCACAAGTTTCTTCTCTGCAAAAGCAAAATCTTACCTATTGTCTATTGTCTAATGCACTTCAAATAAAACAAGATTAACTTACAAGTAACATTTCAGCAAGAAATATGAACTTGTATTAAGTCAATAATTTGTCAAAATTAATGAAAAAGTACTAGATCCAGTGGCAGATTTGTTAGTACTTATAAGTGGAATAATCTGCTATATTTGGTTAAAATGTCACTTGGACCCTTCCTGTTTTGCGCATTAGTCATTCTTGATTTAATATAGGGGTATCAGAATAAAAGGAGCTAAGCACAAAATCAATTTGTTTGTAAGAAATAGTTAAGACCATGTATCATTTTCCCTTCAGCTAAAAAATTTGAACTATTTTGTGTTAATCTATCACATAGTCACAAAAAATACATTGCAGTTTGTATTTTTAAAGTAGCAAACACATAAAAAGTTCTTTTTCGAGGCACTTGTACATCCTGAATCGGGCCCCTGACAGCAATGAAGGTATGTTGAGCACATGACAGGTGAATGTGCGTTTTGGCAATGGGGCCGTCGCCTCACGGTGTAACTCGCCACTGCTGCGCCGGTTGAAGACAAAAGCACCAAATAGGCACCTCTAATCTGCCTGCTGAATGAATTGGAAACAAAGAGAGGAGGAACGCAGACACAGAGGCTTGGACACACATAGGATAAGCTGATTACCAAGGAAAAGAGGGGAGGGTGAGAAAGAAAGAGAGGGAGTGTGGGAGAAATACAGAGGGATGCACATGAACAAAAAAAAGCTTACAGTAAGGGGGCAGGAGGGCAGGGAGATGGAGGCGGCGAAGGTTGGAGGGGAAAAAAAGTGAGCACTTTCTAATGATGGGGTGCAGAGACCAGAGAGAAAATGAAAAGAACCAGCAGCGAGGGAGGGATAGAGGAATAAAGGTGAATGTTGAAAAGGATGAGGCATGGCGTGCTACACAGAGCATGCGATAGGAAAATGAAGGTTATGCATATTTGCCTCTGATATCCTTCTTAGGCACGCGACACAATCAAAAACAAGACATTATGGAAATGTGAGGCAGCTATGGCAATCCAGCTGCTACCTGAGACATCTCATCTCCTCTGCACAGCAGTCGTTATATGTACAAATGGAATTACACTCAATCCAGGTGTTGGGGCTAAATATACAGCTAATTAAAATTAATGAGATTTACTTAAAAAAAGAATATGCTCCTTTCATAAGCTCCTTATTTCTTCATGAGAATCCTCAACATGCACTGACACATGCGGCTTTTTTTAGCAGTGCATTTAGAGATACACACAAGCACACACACACTCACACCTCGATTTGATTCACTCTCCTTCACTTGGTTTTCTCACAGCCTGCTAGGCAGAGTATTAAGAATGCCCGCGCACTCATACGCGTGCACACCGACGCTCTGTCTGTCTGTCTTTTGGCCGGCTTCGCACTCGCTCCGACTAAAACATGCTCCCTGTTCAGTGAACATGCAAGTTCCCGACTGTACGTCAACGCGCACACACATCCATATAGGCGCATTCACAGGGAGCCTGGGAAGAATGTGTAAACAGATGCTAACACACCCAGAAACACGCATACAGGTGTTTTATATTTATGCATGAAGACACAAACAAAAGCTTGAACGCTGCTTCACACATTCTCAAGGCTCCTTGGTCTTTACTTAAACAAAAATACTTCTCTGGGCCAAGCTGTTGGCTGCCAAGGAGAAAAAAATGTTTGGCATTACGTCTGCCGCTGCATACAGACACAACCTGGCGGTTTCACCTTGTATCACCTGTGCATCTACACCACCTATTCATACTCCTTGAACTTCTTCCAAATTTTTCACATTATGCTGTCAAACGTGAATGAATTTTACTGGGATTACAAGGCTAAAAAAATGAAGTAGAAGAGAAATGATGCAAAGTTTTTAAAAGTTTTTACAAAGACAAATCTGAAAAGTGTGACATGCGTTAGTCAGCCCTCCTGCATCAATACTTTGTCCACCCACCTTTTCTATGATTTGGGCTATCTCTCCACCAGCTTTGCACATTAAAAAACTAAAATGTTCTAATTTTTCTTTGCAAAAGACCAGATAATCCAGATCAGAAGTAGAGAATTTCAACAGTTTTCAACTCTGAACAGGCTCTTGATTAGATTCAAGTCTGGACTGCAAACTGGACTGGACTATCCATTCTAACACAAAGCATTTTATTACCCAGTACAGGATTTTTAAGAAGGAACCCAAAATGCAGAAATTTATTTTCTGCCACAAAACTTTAAAATGCGGAAATAAAGCAAAAAAAAAAATAGAAAAATAAAAAAAGTAAATAAAATATGAGAACTTCCTCAATACTAGACTGTGCTACTTGGAAACATTCACTTCATCTGAAGCTAGAGTGCCTATGGAAAAGAGAGGTGCGTTCTGTGGTGCTTTCAAGTTCAACTTGTAAAGTGGATTGTTCATTTATTAAGACAACAGTATAGAGACTCAACACAGTCGTAAATAAAAAAATCTTAGCAACAAATATTTTCAAGTGTTCTTACATTGATTCTATCAGGTTTTCTAATGTTTGTCAAACTAAGTGTCCAGTGGCCAGCATAGCTTTCTCTTAAAAAAATTCACATTGCTGCCAGAAAATATATTACATAAAGTAAAAATAAATAAATAAATAAAGCAGAAAACATTTCTTTTACTTGAAACAAACTGAACTGTTACTTTAAAACAAAGGTTTGTACTGAAAAGGGTTTGTCATGTATCATCCTTAATGTTAAAATAATTTATTCTGATGGAAGGTAAACCGTGGGTTGAATCTTTTGGTCAGTGACTTTCTTGCCACTTTTTTGTACACAACATATCTTTAGCAGCACTTAGCTGCACTTCTCTTTATTTTAGAGTATCGGATTGAGGGTATGTCACAGTTTGTCATGGTTTTCAATTTTTATTTGAAAGAAACGTAAATATTATTTGCGTTTTTCTACCTTTAGAGCTATGCACCACAATGTGTTGGTCTATTGAGCTTATGTTTATGGTTCCAATATGAGAAAATGAAACACTTTAAAGAACTATAATTTTCCTGTATGGTTTATCCCATAAGGTGGTGCCCTACTTGCAGCACTCTTACTTGCAGAGTGCTGAGCAATTAAACTGCTCCTCAGGTCCTCTGAAGGAGTGGCAAAGGGACCCTGGGAAAATGACACAGTTCAAATTAATCACACAGTTTATGAAGTAACTTTGGTGTCAGTGGAACGCTGCTGCCCCTGCCACAAGTAGTTGCACAATTTGGCAGTCAACCAGCTTACCCCTCAGCCTGCTTTTGCACACATTCCTACCAACACATGCAGCAATTTCCACACACACTCAGGAATTTTATGCAAACACAAGCTTACCCTCTCCTTTTTTTCCTTCCTCCGCTGTCCCTATCTTGGTCTTTTCCGCCGCTGCTTCATTTCCCAGCCTGCTGAATACTTGAATGTCATTACGACTACTGCTATCAAAAGCAAACAGCAGGGCAGCATTGAAGAGCACTTGTTATAGTTCCACTTTTCCACGCTCAGAGTGCTGTTTTGACTGTTCCTGCCGTCTTTCTGGCTCTTTCTCACAAATTGACGGCCGTTTTGGAGGGACAGATTTATTGACAAACCTCTCGCTGTGAGGCTCATCTGGCCAGTGTTGTTATTGGAGACACCCCTCTCCCCCCCAACCCCCCTCTGTATTTACAGCAGAGTTCCTCTCCAGCGCCACGTGTGTCAATGAAGATGACTTTGTATCTATGACTAAATTCGATCCCATTCGCGCTTTGGCAGGCAGAGGGATTTGAACAATGTAATTGAGTTAATGAGCAACACACCCTTATCTGCTGTTCATTCATACAAGCAGCCTGAGGTGTGACGGATATCAGCTTCTCACACAGGCTGCTGTATGTTTGATGCGTCCCTTGAAGGAGAAACATTGATAATGCAGTCAAACTTCCTTCAGGCAAAGAGTTGTGATGTGTAAAACAAAGAAAAGAGCAGTTTTATACCCTGCTCTTTTCTTTCTATCTTGCTCAACAGTGAATATTTATTTATTTTTTTCTTTTTTTGTTTGTTTGTTGCAGCTCGGCATTCGGCTCCACTGAACTATTTTCAGGTTGATATCTTCGCAGGCGGGGTGGGGAGGTGCACGGCGTTGTTCGCGGGAGGCGTCACGCTTGACTTTGTGACAGGGCTTGGCAGCGTGCCTGGGAGAGAGCGAGAGAGAGAACATCTTTCTCTTGTGCATGAGGAGAGTTTGGTGACATTTCCTGGTTCTTCCCTGCGGGGGGGCTGAAAGAATTAGAGCTGGTCTGGTTTCATCAACCGCCCGCTACAATTTACCGAGACCCTGTTTGAAAAAACGTCACAGGGTCAGTTGCAAGTCAGAAGACGGCTGAGTCTTGACATTTTCGTTTGAGTGTTGTGGGTTACTTCTCGATGGAGCAAACATGTAAACCATGGCAACCCCCTCTGTGACCTACCATCCCATAGTGCATGGAGTCTTAAAAAGGGATTGTGTTTCACAGAGAGTGACTGCAGAGTCAGTACCGGTTTATCAAATTATCTGAAAATACCAAAGATAAAGCTTTTTAAAGAGCACCAGAGTGAAAACCCACAGCATTTTGAAAACATAATTGGACCAACCTTTTAGTCTAACATGAAATGTCATGCTTTGGAGCATGCATTTGCTAAATTTGCAGAATGTAACTTAATTGGTGTTGTCCAGTTCACTTGACGTATTCAAGGTACGTTTTAGGATTTAAAAGTTTGGCTTCATCTGCTCAACAGTACTTTTTGTACTGCACATTAGATATATCGCAGCTACACTCAGTCTGGCAAACTGCGCCTTATTAATATAATAACAGAAAATACCTTGAAACTTTTTTGAGTCAACAGGTGGATCGATATGTTAACTTTTTATTTCTGTCTGATGTGTAGCTTTTACAGGATTTCACTTTATCAAAAAAAATGTTTATTACATGATGTTTTAGAAACTTGTTGAGGCTCTGTAAGCTTTTACAGATTCATTGCTATCTGTTTTTTTAAGACGTTGAGATGTGTTTTATCCCCACAGGAGCATCTTCAGAACGGTTTCAGAAATTTACCAATTCTTTCAGACAGTTAAGATCAAAAATAATAATGCTTATGGTAAATTTATAATATTTTTTTAACTTCACCAATAAGTTTGTCATTGACAGGAAAGGACACAGGCATTTTTTCTGAAATAAAATAAAACATAAAAGGAACATCAATTTTGATTATCTATTTTAATAAGTTGGAAGCTATAATATTTATGCTGTAGTAATAATTAATACAAAAAACCCTCTTGTATGTAAAAAAAAAAAAGAATATAAACAAAAATTATACCATTCTCAATTGTTATTAAAAAATAGTCTAGTCTCTGAGGTTGGAAGATCTCAGTTCATAAACAGCAAGATTACCTCAGAGTCTATATCAGATACAAGACAGCACTCTGACGGGTTACTTTCAAATGTAAATGTTGGCTAAAGATTGCTTTAAACCTGAATCTGCCAGCGTTTTGAATAGTTTTGGTCTTTAATAGCTCCCGTCTAACTCTGCATATTCAGCAGCGAAGTCTTTATTGAACCTGCTTCTACTGAGGAAGAGAGAGGTTAGACGCAGCAGCAGCTTAAACCCTGTATTGAAGCGACTCTTTAATAGCGGGTTTTCCAGAGGTTACAGTTAATTGGGTGAGGATTTACAGTAAAGTGTTTCTGCCGCTGCAGGTTTTTAAGACCTCATGTTGCAGCTGCATTCAGCTCAGCTCTGTCAGATGTGACTGAGAGAGGCCACAGGAACAAAATGGCAAAGATGTCAAAAAAAATAATAATATTCACATGTTTATATATTTACAAACTGGATAATATGCTGAATTTTACACTGGATTATTCCAAGTGTTTTTTTCAAGTTGACCAAGAGAATGTAGCAAATTATTTTAACAGATTTTAACAGACAAAATAGAGTACCTTGTATTTTGTCATAATTTTTATTTTAGAAATTAAACTAAATTTAAGTTACAATCGTTTATTTGCACAACCCTATCGCATTGTTTTTGCCAAAATGTGAAAATATTTAAATACACACATAACAATTTCATCTTACTGTCTGACAATAAACCAAAATAAACTTTGCTATTACCAAAATTCTTTGAATTTAATAATTCAAATTAAGAAATTTGCATTCACAAATATCACTTTGCCTTTAAGCAAAGTGGGAAACTCCAGATGATAAAGTGATCAATCAATCAATTAGAATTCATCAAGCCCTTTTAATACAATTAAATCAAACACAAAGTAGAATTATACACAAGAGATAAACATTTAAACATTCAATTCAAAATTGATACACTATGCAAGTAAAATGAGATTTATTATATTATATTTGGCCTCAAGACAAAAAATAATGATTAAGCATAATTAGACGTTATCATTTAATACTTAAAAAAATACAATAAAACTAGCCAAGTGTAAACTTGTTTGGAATTTCATGAACAGATAAGTAAAATAGAATAAACTTAGAGACAAGTACTGAAGTTCAGGTAAAAGTTAGAATAAAAGATTAGCTGTTCTCTGGTGTTCAGGAAGGTTGCTCAAAGGTGAGGGCTCTAATAAATTAATAAGGCTTATCGTGAGTTTTGGTTTTAACTTTAAATGCTGTCAGACAGTCTTTATCAGAGAACCTGGTGGGTCTGGAGAGCTTTTATAGTAAAATTAAATCAGATATGTTGGAGTGAAACCATCAATACCAATAAAAACACCTTAAAATCAAATCTAAAATGCACCAGTAGCAAACACATCTACTTTAACATCTACTTTATGTTTGCTTTTTCGTCCTGGTCAGCATTCTTGCAGCTGAATTTAGTAGTATCTGTGGTGGAGCTGTTCTTTCCTCTAGAAGACCAGACAGAACTGCATTTAAGTAATCAATATCGGATGTTACATAAAGCCTTTATTTGCTTTTCTGGTCAAACTGTGGCAATTGTTTCTAGATATATCATTTTTGATCAAATATAACACATGGATTATTTATTCAATCTGATGAGTTGGTTACCAGTTCTCAAAGTAGAGCTACTACTTTTTCTTTCTAAATGTAAGTGATAAAAATTGAATGAAAGCAAAACAAAGGAAAATATTTTCATCCACGACTACATGAGCTCTGTACCAACATGTTTCAAAATAGGGTCGTTACTCATTTGGAAGATAATTTTCTGTCCAAAGTTTGACTTCCTGAATCAAGTCTTTAATATTTCCACCACAATAGCCTGCAATGGGCCTATATTCTAGCAAACTATTATGAGAGGCTTGAAGAAAGACTCAGAGAAAGTAAAAAAAAACAACTTTCTATTATGATTCTGGCAGAGTCCAATTACATATGATTTTGGAAATACTCACTGATCTAAAAGAAGTAAAGGTTTAATATGAAAAAAATTACGCAAAATAGGTTATATGGAAATAACTGCCGATAGTCGAGAGGTTAATGCTCCCGGCTGGCAGCAGGGCGTCCCGGGTTCGATTCCCGGCTCCGACCACAACACATTTTGTTGCTTGTGACAGGGCGATGACAATATAGTTGAATTATTATTATTTAACTATATATCCTTCTCAAGTAGTTTATTGCTGTCCATAAAAAACACTAACCCCAAAGGATCACATTCACTTTTAAAGTTGAGTTAAAAAACATTCTGATGCATGCGAGAAAAAAAAACAACTAAATCCAGAAAAACAATTCACAGCAAGGACAAATTAACTTCTGGGGCTTATTCCCATTGCAAGTTACAATGACAGTTTTTATACTTGCTGCAAGAAAAATAAGGCAAAAATCCACAGATTAAAGTTTGCCTTCAGCTAAAGTCTCCAATGTCAGGTAAAACCCTCTGGGTGAGACAACACTGTAATTGGGATCTCTACGCTTTGTTGTGACAATTTGTCCGGAAATGTGGCCTCAGCCAGACTCCGTCCTCCTCCAACATCTGCTCTCTTACAGTGTTTGACTTAAATGTAGAGGAGTGGCTAAGGGTTAAACTGTGCTGCAATTTCTGTCCTCAGAAGAATCCAATCACTTTCTGTTTTTTTACTGGCGCCTGCAGAGATTAGCCCCAGTCAGCCCAGTCATAAACAGACTGACACATCCTTCTTAGACAATAGACAACTGTCATTGCATATCTGGGCAAAGCAGTGCTGCATACACAGGACATACTGCGAGTGTGAATGACTGACAACAGAAGGGAGTCCTCTCTTGCTTAATTGTCACTCTTCCAAATTGGTTCTTCCTCTCTAAACTGCACCTATCAAATCCTCTGTCAGGAGTGAATCACTTAACTCCTTCCAATCAACTGATGTTGCTCACTTTGAAGGGAAAATTGAAAGCTTCACCTGAATCAAGTGACATCTTCAATTTTCATAAAGAAAGACCTGATGAAGGAGCATGTTATCTGTGAGCAGCTTTCAATAAGCACATGAAACTAAAACAAATATCCAATTAAATATTCTTTGGAGCCTCTAATTGTACAGAAAATGCACAAATGAAATGCAAATAACCACTTTAATATCCGAAAAACAAAGCTGCACTTGCGCATCTACATAGAAATACAGCTGAAAAGAGTTTAAAAATCTTTTTGTGCTTATTGTGGCTTTTGCTTAACAGCAGGAACTAAAATGGGACCTTGAAAGCTCCATTTAGATACTTCTAAGATAAATATTAATAATTCATAGTGCCAGATGCCATAGACAGTGTGATAGGGTAACTCTTTATACACTATGTTTCAAAGCGAAGTCGCAGACGCCGTACTGTCAGAGAAGTAAATCCATTAAAACTAGAAATAAGAACAGTGATGCAACACCTGCCATTTGCCAGATGATTTCTCCCCGAGCGCTGCCTCGGCTGCATGCATTTCTGAGTTTCCAAACTGAGTGACAGAGCTGGTGCAGAGACTTATTCACAGGAGACTCAACAATGCAGCAGATTGTGTGAAAGAATTCAATAGGAAAGGTCAGAGGAGGATGATGGTCTACTGAGAAAAGATGCTTGTTACTCAAAGAATAGGAATAATCTTTATCCAGTGTTGGATTGTGAGGCATATTTGAGATATTTCACTTGCCACAAACTGGATGCAGTTTGTTTAGAAAATACCAATTCATAAAAAAATTCATCTTAAGACACTTTTAAAGACTAATGGATGCAATCCATGTTAAATACTTCATACAGATTTTGTCAAAAAATCTGATCAAATCAGCCCAGTTTGATGTGAATTATATCTGCATATATACAGAATATATATGGATGAGGATTGAGTTCAATTTTGACTTTTTTCACAAATTTCTGACTTTAATCTCAGATTAAAGTCTGAGATTGTCTTTGGAAATATTTTCATGTTTTTTGGAAACATTTTCATATTTTTCACCCTCTCCTAGTGGCAATAAAACCTGCATTAGCTTCAAAATCTTGCCCAGGGTTGTCAGAAACCGAGTAAGACCAAGTTATAAATTAGACTTCTACAGGTTCAGTAAAGCAAAAATACTTCAACAATTCTGATGCCTTTCTCTCTGCATCAGTGTTCTCCTCTTACTTTAATATTAAAGTGTTTTATCATACGCTGTCAAAATAGGCGAAAAACTAAAGGCCTCACTGGAAATCAAAATATACAGCTACCGATATCCCAGCTTGGAATCAAAGCAGAAGAAAGCTTAAAAATAAAATATCAACCAATACAAACTGAGGCAGACATTTAGAAGCACTAAGCCAAAGGCACATAGCTGACATCTGTACTGGGCTTGTAACTTTATTAGGTTTGGTATTAGAATCTGATCAGTGGAAATTCATCTGTGTCTCCAAAGAAACACTAAAACTTCTGCTTCAGTGTGTTGCAGCTTTTGGAGTTTATTGGACTCATTTCTCATCAGAATCAGACAAAGTGGAGCAGTTTAAGTCGGTATGAAGTATTCAGTTTTTAGACCAACTGAGAAACTCTTTCATTAAGCCCCTGGTTTATTCTAGCCTTCACCTTTAGTTTGTCTCTTTGCAGAATATCACTTCAGTTTTTACTCAAGTTTTCAGTAGCAGGTCAACCTGATGGGTACAAGAGGAATAGGAGAGATTGTGACCATTGTATTGCATTTTGGGATTTGTAGTTTTACTGTTTTGAGGCAGATATGACTCTTTAACTCTTACTTTGGTATTTCTGGTCCTACACTGGAACTAAGAGGTCAAGTCTTTGACCTGGATGTAGGTTGATTCTTCTTGTATCCATACCTCAACAGGTCAGCTCTGCTGTAGGTGTGAGGATGACCAACGATATGTCGATAATTTGCTGTAATGTAAATTTTGTAGGGCTGAAATGAATATATAATTGCATTAATCAAAATAAATTGATGATTTAAATAATCATCAACTAGTTTAGTAATCAATTAATTGATTAATTGTTAACTGGAGTACAGAGACTCCAGTTGAATATGTTGATATTACAACATATTCAGAAAAGTAATTAGTCCAAAATTGGTCTAAAAAGTATATGTCTATTCCTTTGCCTGCAAATATGTTATTTTGTAAAAAATATTTGTTTAGTTGCACCTTTCAATGTATTTCTAATGTATTTAAACATGATTAAATAAAAAGCGCAGTGCAAAAAGTGTCATTTTTTTTATCCGATTAATTGATTAATTGTCAGAATAACAAAAAATGTATCAACAACTAAAATAATTGTTAGTTGCACCCCTAATAATTTGTTCAACAGAAATTGTATTATGAAATGCAACATAATGCATATTTATCTTACAGCTACACAAAGAGTGGAGTCATAGAAATATTTTCAAGTCGTTCCATGACTTTCCTCAGAAATCCTACATGTTCAGTGAGTTTTAGAGAAGAACAGAAGGTTTGTAACAAAACCTAATTGCAGTTCATCCCAAGTTTATTAAAATTAAACAGAGAATTTCATTTATGAGCTTCATAGTGGTGCTAAATAAATGTGCAAATTGAAAAGGATCTCAAGGTAATTGTGATTCAGCCTTTGAGGAAAGTGTTAACAATTTCCATGACAGACTAATCAGTAATACCTGAAAAATATAAATGTGGAGCAGAGAGTTAGAAGACCAACCTGTAGAAAAACTGTGCAATTTAATAGTTATAAGCAATAGCAAAAACCATTGTTATTAATCTGGAAATTAGAAGAAAAAATACATCTGAAAAATTGGACTGATAATGCCCACGTGTCAGCATCCTCTCCTCCAGCCAGCTGTGTTCTACTCAGAGTATCCATCACCGAAGCATCCCTGCCAGATCCAATGGCGAGGGGACAAATTACCATTTGGAGCAGAACCCAGCTATAAATGCAATTGGTTTGGATTGGAAACTTCCATCCCAGCTTTGGCTTTCAACAAAATAGAGTCCGTTCTACTTCTGTTTTTTTGCCACCCAAGGCATCAGAAAACAAGATTAGATAGAGGTAGAGAGAGGTATAGATACATTAGGCAGGAAGGAAGCACAGTCAAAGGAGACAGGAGGAAAATAAGACTTGTTCAGGCAGCGAGAGCACCTTGGATTTATTAAATTGGAAAGGCCTTAAAAAAAAATCCCAATTTAATGCTGTAAAAGGTGTGAAAATGTGTGAAATGCTGATTGTATTAGAGGTCATATTTTTCCACAACTGTGTTATATGTTTCTTTATCCTGCATGTCTCCACTCATGTTATTTCAGAGCAGGCTGTAGTTAGCAGCACAAAAGGCATCGTAATGTTTTATTCATCATTTCTGCTTTAGTAAACAACATTGGACTTCATGTTCCTCAACACACAATTTCATGTTGTCCCTTTTATTACGCCGTCCATTTATAATTTCACAATTGTTATTTGCTGGACTGAATTGCAAATGAGTTGCTTTTGGCAGTTTTATGGTGTTCTGCTTGTCGCATTGTAAGATCTGCAAAGCCGTTGCCACGTTTTGACAATAAAGTAATTACCATAAACAAATCGCAGCATTACTGAGGAAGATTGTGGGGGTTTTCTTTGCAGCATTTTACTCATCGTCCAAGTCAGAGTTTAATGGAATTCCTCCAGAATGTGAACAAAACTTATCATCTGCCTCGTAATTAGCATGTATTACTCATATGTCTGTTTATCTGCATAACCTCTGTGAAAAAAAAATGAACTAATGGCACAAAAGGGTTGAAGCAAGTAATTTACCATGATAAAATTGCAGATAGGATAAGGACAGAAAATTAGAGAAAATTATTTATGTTAGTAGCAAGTCATATGGGCATTTATTAAAGAACATTCTGAGAAGACTCGAGGGTAAAGAACAGATTTTCTGTTGGTTTATACTAGCAGAAACAACATGTAATCAATTAAATTCTGATCAACAAACACATGAAGGTGCACCCCCCCACACACACACACACACACACCCACACGCACCCCCCCACACACACAAACAATAGACAAACAGAAACATGCATAAAATAAAAGTCACAGAAAACAGATGAAAAAAATCATACAATATAAAAAACAATTGCTAAAGAAAAAGGCTGTAATCATGGACAAATTATTGCACCCCATGAAACTGAAGCCATAGAGAAAATTTGTGTAAGTAGCAAAACAACAGAAAGTTAAAAATGCTTCAAACTTGCTGCATAAAATAGAAGTTCTCCAGAGCACCACTGCAGTCTGGAGTAGTTAATATGCTGCTATTTTATAATAATGTAAAAGACTGCGTATTTGAAAAAGACAAATTACTTTCTTCTGGACATTCTGTTAAATCATGACATCCCATTTTTGCTGATGATCTGATCTCATATGATCTGGTGGTCGACTCCCCCTGGTGGTCTGGAGGACTTCTGTTTTGTGGAGTGAGTTTGCAGCATTTCATACTTGGTGTTTTTTTATGCTATTTTAAGCATTTTCCCTTTTATTTCTTTGGCTGCAGCAGTTTTTGTTTGTATTTTGTTGATTGTAGATTTCTGCTCCTATTTCTGGTGTTTTTCAGCTTTTTTCTGTGGTGTTTGATTTGGAGTTTGCATCATTCATGTGTTTGTGGCGCGTTTCGCTGTTAGCAGCCACCTGTTCAGTGTATTTATATTACACCCAGCTGATTTAATTGACTTTGGTTTAGTTCTTCATTCTGAGACACAGCTAACCATACAGACACTGGTCCTGGTCTACTTTCAATGCAAAGAAACGTGCATAGAGCATTCATACCTTTGTGAATGAATTCATCCAGAAACACAACTGAACACAGAAGGAAAAAACTAAGAGTACTTTCTTTAGGAAATAACAAAAATTAGAAGTGACAGTGGTTTAATAATTTGCTTAATCCTAGAAAGGAACCCAGTTAAACACACACATTAAGCTAGGAATACTTTCTATTGAAGAAACCCAAAGACAGCACTAAAAGTTAATGGCAACAACAGCTCAGATACCAACTCAGTCCAATAAATAAAGTTAGAACTAAACAAGGAAGCAGTGAACCAGGAGTACTTTCTATTAAAAAGAAAAACAGAGAACATGTAGTTTATGCCAAATATATCTTAATCAATTACTCCTTGCAATATTTACACTACACAGCAAAGAAACTTTCTATTGCAAGAAAACCAAAGAAATTAAACAAAAGTAATGGTAACAACAGCCTAATTTGTCTCCCAAACTGCTAAAGAGAAACATTTAAACAAGGAATTACTGAGACTAGCGCATTTCTATAGAAAGATTACCATAGACAGAAAATATGAATGTTAATGGCAGCAAGCTGCTCTGTCCAAGAAAGGAAAACAGGTAAACACAGAGGCACTAAGTAAGGTGCACCTTCTATGGAGATGAGGGCAGTAAAAAAATTACAAAAATCTGATATTTTAAAACTTCATTTGATTCTGCATTGCTTTTATTTACAGGTATAGCAGCTAAAGATCAGCAGCATGTTTGGCCATCTGGTGCGTTTCCAACACTTCCTCCATTTTTGCTTTCTTTTCGGACTCGGCTGACTCCTGTGGGACATGCTCAGC
The DNA here is from genome assembly GCA_903066815.1 of Brachyrhaphis roseni. Taxonomy (NCBI): domain Eukaryota; kingdom Metazoa; phylum Chordata; class Actinopteri; order Cyprinodontiformes; family Poeciliidae; genus Brachyrhaphis; species Brachyrhaphis roseni. The sequence goes on along the minus strand of CAEFZY010023073.1, from coordinate 20,159 downwards.
TCTTTAGCTGCTGAAGTTTACCGTGTATCTCTCTGCCTTTTGGTGCTGAATATTTAGTGTGCTTTCTGAAGTCATTTTTCTTTGAAAAACAGCAGCTTGCTCCCACTAAAAACAGCAAAGTTGCTGGCTGGAAGCTAAACACGAACTGCAGCTCAAACTAAAGCCCCTCTTAAGCTGAGTGAAGCTGAAGATTTAGGTGATAATTCTCAGTTTTTTTTCCCCCAACACAATCACAAGAGAATGTGTCACATTGCTTGTTAAACTTTTGTTGGAGACGTTTGCATTATTACTCCTGTCGTACCAGAATAAATAAATGAAAAATGAAGTTTCAGTCACTTCTCCTCTTTTTCTGCTTTGAGGTAGATACACAAATTTAATTGGATTTGCAGGTGACATAATAGGAACCCATCAAACCATTTGTGTTTAAGATCAATGAATAGCATCAGCTTGCTGTCTAGCAAACCGCTGTAGCTGATCCCAACAGGTCTCTGCTTTCTGCTGTTTAATAAGGCAGGTTGTTGTATTGAGGCCTTTTGTGGGTAATTTTAGGCTTGCAGAAGGTAACTTTTCAGTTTGGCAACCCCGACTTGTCAGCAGGAGATACATTAGCTCATTAGTGAGAGACTCATTAGCCACAAGTCGTGTAATGTTGTAATCATTGCTAATGTAAGTACTGTACAGTAATCTTTTCACTCGTCTGACCTGCATTAATACCAGCTTTGTGTTTGTATTGGAGATGTGCTTCTGATTACTGTGGCCTGCTCACCTTTTAAACTCACAGAAAACTTTCTGATGCTGCTTTCTGGAAGTTGAAGCCTTGATGAAGATGCTTTCAGATAATTGTTCAAAATGAAGAAGGTCTTTGCAGGATCTGCATGTTACCCTCATACGATGCTGGGTGTTTGTTCTGCTTTTAATGCTGCTTTTAACTTCCAGAAATGATCAAATATTCTTTATGAAACCTGCCGAGAGCCGAAGAAGGCAGAGACTTCGCAAGGGGCGCATCGATGGAGGTCAGCGGCGCTTCATGATAGTTGTCTCGGAGTGTAATGTGGTTTGGCACTTGTGCTTCCAGTCAGGAGGAGGCTCATGGCTGGATTTGCCTTGAGGGGCCGGATGGTTTCAGAATATAATTGCATAGATGCTCTCTGGTTTCTCTGGTTTCGCTGATTGCTGCTGTTAAGCCTTTTCCCTCCCATTTCTTTCAGCTTCATTTTCCTCTCCCTGCATCTCCCTTCATCTTATCTGCCCAGAATCTGTTTCTTGTGTCCTGGATTCTTCTGCTCTCTCTTCTATTGTTTATATCCAACCCTCATTGGGGTTTTCTCTTTCTCTCTCTCTTTTATTTTTTTTAATATTCCCAAATTAGATTTTTGATCACTGCTTTCTTTTCTTTCTGAACCTTACCCTGGTTTACTTCCTTGTTTTAAATCTTCTCCGGCGTCTCCTCTTTCCATCATATTCAGTTTATTCTTAAATTCTTCCCTCTCCTCTGTTTTATTTTCTCTTTCCATGTTCTATTTTTATTTCTCCTCCTCTCTCATCACTTTCATGCTCCTTTCTCTTGTTTCCTCTTATCTCCTCCCTCCCTCTGTCAGCTTCTGTGCTTTTCTGTCCTCCCCTCTCGCCTTCTCCTGGTCTTTTTTGCCTTTGTCCACATTTCTCTCCCTTCCTGCTTCCTTTCTCTGTTCTCCCTCTGTTTTTGTGCTTGCTGTTTTAGCATACTCTGCAGGGAGCACTCCTGCGATGCCAATTATATTGACTGAGGAAAGGGAGAAGGAGAAAGACGAAGGAGGAAGAGGAGGGAGGATTGGAAGACCTGTGCACGCACAAATGCTTACATTCATGCTGATGGGAAGAATGAATAAGGAGACTGGGTGGGGAGGGGGGGCAAAAGGAAGAGAGAGGGATGATGAAAGAGAGCGAGAGCTGGGAGGAAGAGGACAGAGAGAAATTGGAGGAGAGCGAATCCGTCTGTGAGTGTAATAGTCTCCCGCTGCCGAACCCGGGGGAATTCACTGACTGCAGAGGGGAAGAGAGAGGCGTAGATGGAGGGAGACGGAGGTGGGGAGGGATGGAGGGTGAGAGAGGTGGTGAGATCGCAGCAGAGGAGCAGATAGAGAGATACAGAGAGAGACGACAGGAAGAAGAAAAATGACTTCAGTCCTTTCCTCTCAGATCCCAGCTTGTGGCGCTCCACTCTAGGCAAATATGGTTCATGACGTTAAATATGATTCAGCTTCATCATCGACTTTATGAATGGAGGGTGAGAACTATATCACTATGTACTGCTGCGTCTGCTTGAGCTCAGCCTCCAGATCTTCTTATATTTTTGAAGCCTGTGCAAGGCCCGTCTAGACAAGCAGATTGTTTGGATTTTAGAAAATCAGCTGCAGAGTTTTTTTCCAGAGGCCAACAGAATTTACTTTGGCTCTCGAGGAGATCAATAAAACATCCCACAGCTGTCTGTAATGGCTGATTATCTAATTTCTCTTGTGATCCATTTACTACTATCATTTACTTGTTTGTGCTTTCCATTTGTTAACTTTTTTTTTTTTAATCAATTTGGAATTCACTTGTTCCTTTCTTATATTTAACTTTTAAGTGTTTCTTATTTGAGCTGTCCTTATCATTTTTAGAACACTTTTATTGCAAATTATCCGTTTTCCACTGAAATAGTTTTACAAGTTGTAAAAAAAAATAGTGAACCAAGATTGTTTCCATGACAGTGGAGCAAAAAAAAAAAAAGCTGCAGGTTTATGTTTTTTTGTTGGATAGTTACACCTGCTGTTACAGTCCTTTTTAAATATCTACAGCACCATATTGGCACCCTGATAAAGATGTTTGAAAAGCCTTAAAATAATCCAGTCCTGTTGAGCAGTAGCATATTCTCACTCTGATATATTGAGAAAAACCCAGCTTTATTTTTACTATACATATTCAGACAGAAGCAATATATTTCATTAAATTCTTGAAACTACTCTTTTTACATTCAGTTTTAAAGCTAATAAAAGCATCAGTTATAACTTCTAATTTATAATCCATGACTTCTTGTTAAACTGAAGTATAATATATGATATGACACAGATGCACATTTCTTTAAACTACTCTTTGAAAATGGGAAAGATAAAAAACATGCCATTAAAACAAGGAAGATGTGTGTTGCTCTTCATTAGTAAAGAAATAGCTTAATTAAAACAGCTGCTTGCTTGAGGTTGCCTGTATGTAAGGTCAGAGGAATAAATTAAAAAATTAACACAGCTGAGGCGCACAAGGTTAATAATATACAAACACATACAAAATCACACAATACCTTTACTGCATAAAAAAGTATAAATATAAACAAATTTTAGGCAACAAAAACAACCTGAACTCACAAAAGAACCTTGTTTAAATAGAAAAGGAAATCTTCTTTTAAAAAATGCTGAGCACTGCAAAGAGTAAAAACTTGTGCTGACTTCATATTGTTCATGAACTTTGTTCATTTTCATATTTTCCATCTTTTACAGATGTCTGCATAAGTCTCTGTCAGTGCTTTTGGTTTTTAGCGTTCATGCTCCTGCAACTGTCAGGTCCTGAGAATCTTGTTAAAGTGCATGACATCATGAAAATGAAAAATGGATCATCACTGGGTCTTTCAGGAGGATAATGACCCAAAGTATTTGGCCAAATAAACACAGAAATGGATTACCAGGTACAAATTGAGAATCTTAAAACATTTGCCATCTTAAGGCTCCCACACACTTTGCATCCTTCACTCCACGGAGGCCTATGTGCACTTGAAGCGGACGTCTGCTGGACCTTTCAGCCTAAGTGTAGTCCTCAAGATACTGTCCAGCAACTTTTGAATGCATCCCTTCACTAACACTCTTGAATCATATGGCAGAATTCATTCATCAGTGCATCATTCGGCTCTGCAGAGACCTGGTAACAAGCCAATCATTTGGCTCAGGTGTGCTGAGGAAGGGATGCATGATAGCATCTCTCAAGGACTGAGATTCAGAAACCTTGCCCAGTGATGCTATAGCTCGTAGGCAGAAAGGACTGGGGACTGATTACTGAATGGCAGACTAACTGACTCACAGCTGTCCAATAAAAAATATGCAGTGTGTAAAATATCAAACAGAAGCTGCTGTACACATTCAGCTTTGACAGCCTGTTTGTTGGATTGCCAAATTTGACACAGTTTCTCACAAGAAAAATGACAGCATCAGATGTTTCTGCGAGTACCTCCTCCTTAAATTCAAGCGAAAACACACTGTGGGAGCTGGCTGGGGCTTTTTCTTTTAAAATGTCAGTCAAACATTTTTTTTTTTTTTTTTTTTACCATGTCCAGCATCATGACATAGTGTTTCCTCGAAGCAGCAAAAGTATATAACAACAACAGGCACTAAAACATAGCAGTAAAAGCACACACAAGTACAGCCATAAAAATTAAGACTTAGCAGCAAGAATAAAACTTTATGCTCCACTTGAGACATCACATTGATGCAGAAATGTTCAATAAAGACCTTCTAGAGAGAATATATGTGTTAATTGTTGTAAAATTAGCGGACTGTCTTATTTGAAAGGAAGCTCTGAATGATTGTCAAATTGTGATTTCAAGAAGAGGTTGAACTGAAGTAGATTATGGTCATGGGATGATTGTCCAGTTCACAATCTTTTTGTGCATCTGAAAAAGGCTCACAAAAGTGTCACTTCAGGTGTTTTGTAGGGGATGTTGCAGGAATATTTTGTAACAGGGCTACTTTTAAAGGATAATCAATTTTTGTGCACCCTAAAGCAACAGCTATATCCACATTCTCAGCTTGTCAAGCTTGTTCCCAGAGTAGTTTGGGGCAGTCATGGCAGAATCCAAACCTGTTTGTGGTGTTCATGGACAGGATGTCAATGCATAGCGACAAAGAGGACTGTTTCTGAACCTTTAGTGAAGTGGACCTGTTGGCCTCTATAACAGGAGTTTCCAAATCCAGATGTCCTGCAACTTTTAGATGTGTTTCTGCTTAAACACATCTAAGTCAAATAATAAGATCATTGGGAGAACTACACTGCGTACTGAGGATGTGATTCAACTATTTCATTCAAGTGTGTTGGGCCAGGGACGCATCTAAAAGATACATGTCACTGAACCTTGAGGCCTGAATTTGAAGACTCCTGATGTAGAGCAAGCACCGGAGTGGTTTACAGCTGAATGTTGTCTGACTAGGATGAGAGTGCGATCCTCTAAAGTGCATTCACACCAGGCTTGTTTAGTCCTTTTTAATTGAACTCCAGTTTGTTTGCCTAGAAAGGCATAGAAAGGCCGGCTTGTTTGGGGAGGTATGAATGCGTAATCAAACTCTGATCCCCCTAAAAGCCTAGGTCTCAGGTCAGTTGAAGTGAACTCTGGTGTGGTTCAAATGCATACGTGAATGCTAAGGCAGCACTGTGGATTATGGGAAAATACAACAGGAGAAATTGCTTGTCTTGTTTTTACCAAAGACAAAAGAGAACTCCTGTAACCACTGATATCTGACACCACTTCATTTTTGTTTACATTTTGCAAAGAATGTTTTCATCAGCGGTTTTTGTGTCATTTCCTTCAGTGGTTCTTAGTCTAGCGCCACCACAGGCAGGGAGGGGAATAGGCTGCTCAAAGGGTTTGGTTTGTTTAACACAGTGCAGTGTGAAAGCAAACCACACCAGCTGACAATGTAACAAATATTGCAATTTTGGCCCCCAATCAACCCGAGTCTATCAGACTATCAGGTGTAAAAACACCCTAAGTCTAAGGACATTTTTCATATTAATCTTTGCCTGAAGAAGATGAATTCAAACATCTTTGTGTTCACAAGAGATTGGTATTAATGAATGAACATTGCATTGGATCCTCGCCAACCATAAAGCAGCCACAGGTCCAGTCTGTTGTGGTGATGAAAGAGTGGATCTAAATATTGAAGCTCTTGATTTACTGTTCGGTCTATGGACAGAATCTCACCTTTGATCTTGAGCTGGATAATGACCAAAAATTCCTGAAACTGGCGACTGAATTGAACTTCTCCTGTTGGGTGGCCAGAGTCAGGACGAGTAGCTGCGTCATCCAGGTGAAGCTCAGCTTAAAGCTGCTGCTCCTACTATGCATTGAAATGGGCTAGTAGAAGTAATACTGGTATCTGAATTACTTTGAAAGTCCATCTATAATGCTATAATGGATGGTAGAGGGGTTTCTTGAACAATTCTATCAAGAAAATTATAATGTTTTATACCTCAAAAAATGTTCAAAGACATCAAGATTTTATGTTAGAGTAATACAGAGTAAGGAAACTGATCTGACAGATTGCCATTCATTTAGAGTTATGTAAGATGCAAAATTTTTGCCATCTTTTTCAATGTTGAAAGCAACCAAAAAAAAACCCAACCTTTCCTGCCAGGTTTAAAAGAAGTCATAGAAGAGAGCTGAAGAGAAAATTACAGTTTCCCATCTGATCTACAGTTCTTGTGACTCTGCAGAGGTAAACCTGCAAAATTGGGCTGTTTTTCATATTTTTTTTCATAATCTCAGCTTGGTTTCCAGGGGTTTTTAAAATGTCATTGAAGGGTGCAGCATGCGGACACATCTGTCTAATGTACATCACACCATCTGGGCTCGCATGAATGAAGATACAGTGGCGGTTGTTTGGGTTTCACTCAACTTTTTGCCTTTGCAAATGAATTTATGGCACACATTAGGGGCTGGATGATATATCCAAGTGGTATTTAGCTTTTTTTGTACAAGGGTAGCAGATTATAGTCTGCTGCCTCCAGTTCACAGCTACAGAAAAATAGCATCCCGGAATACTTGCAGTGAGAGATTTCTCATAGCTTTAATTATTCAGCTGCGGGTTTGCAGACATCTGTATTCTTCAGGACCTAATAAATTTCAGCCCTCAGTCCTCCTTAGCATCAGAGTAATGGGTCATCTGATCTTACTGAGATGTTAAGCGTTTTATGGTAGGAAATCACTTTCAGTGTTCTGTAATGCTCAGAGTGATGTTTCAGTGGATTCTCTACACTGCTGAGAATACAATTTACATTTTTTTAGCATGCAGTGATGAATTTGGTTTGAATGAACTGTATGAATATATTACGATAAGTAGCATCAAATGGATGTTACCTACATAGAGTTTTTTCAGGAATAGTGCGTTGAGGTTTTTCTGAGAGCACAAAAGATTGTAAGTTACATAAATAATTCCTTGGCTGATAAGTGTTCAGTCACCAATTTACTATATTTACTGTGATATTACAGTCTTATATTATCCTGTGTGTGGCATGTGTGGGAGTGCTCTTAGCTTGCATTTTTAAAGTAATTGTGGGTCAGGGGTCAATCTTTAAGCTTTCAGTAGATCTCCAGCTAAATGATTATTTAATTTAATCTCTATTTAATTTACTAGAACTTAAATAATAACAAGGTTGGAAGCTGTTGTGTGCTTTTGCAGAAGTATTCCATACCTCTTGAATGTTTTCACATTTTATCACAATGTGTGGTAGACCAACACACAGGAACACATGATTATGAAGTAGGATGCAAAGAACACATGATTTATTTATGTTTTTTATTAATAAAAATGTAGAAACTGTAGCATATTGTTACCCCTCCAAGTAACAATGTGGTAAAGCCACCAATTTCTGCTAGACTTGGCTTGTGTTTTTACCTGTTTTGAACATTTGAGATTAGATTTTAGGCTGTTTTTCATTACAAAGTAGATCCAGCTTTGTCTGTTTGGACAAAATAATTTTCAAATTAGCTGCTAAATTAGATTAAGATCTGAGCTTTGACTGTTCCATTCTAACGCAAGAATAATTTACACCATTTCATTGTATTTCAGGCTGTACCTTTAGAGTTTTGTTTTGACCAAACTTATGGTTTTTCCAGTCTCTAGCATACTTTCATTTAGAACCTTCCATCCTTCCATGAAGGCAGTCCCTAAGAAAAGCATTCCCACAGCATGATGAAACCACCACCAAGGGTCATAGTGAGGGTGGTGTATTCAGAGCGATGTCTAGTGTTTTTTCAGATAATGGATGGAACAGTAGTTTGTGTGCTATCCAATGCTTGGTATGTTGTTTCATAACCTAACCCTGCCTTAATTTTGCCATAATTTTATCCTGTCTGCTGAGCTTCTTGGTCTTCTTGAGGCTGTTTATTCATGAAAGTTCTTTAATAAGCATCTGAAACCTTCAAAGAACATTTAAGCTGAGAGTACACAGACAGGAACTTTAATTATTTCATTAAAATGGTACATGGTAGAAATTGCACTATATTTTTTAGGGATATCAAAGTAAATACACAGGGCACTGCTAGTCCTTAAGAAATTCATTAAAGTTTGTTGTGACATGACAGAATGTAGAAATATTCAGGCAATATATTGTAAGTAATGTACGAGGTACAGCTGAGAAAAGTGGTAGAAACTGCCTGTTCCAGCCACTTGTACAATATAAATTATAAAGCAATGGCTTTATAGTTGGCGTCGATGGTTACCAGATGCTCACTGGGCTGCCCCAGTTCTCTGACATAGGAGGTTGTGACAGTTAAGACCACAAGGAGTGACCCCAATTAGTCAATTAGCCCACGAGAGGCTCCCCAACAATGTGCCGAGGCGCCCTGCCAGTCGCCATAAAAACCGATAAAACCGCCACTGTCCGGCTTCTATTGTTTCACTGTCTGCGTCTCTGCTGCCATTGTTGGAAACAAAAAGCTCTCCCCCGCCCCTCCTCATCTTCTTCATCATTGCTCCCGTTGCCTTACTGTTCCATTGATCTCCATCGTCTTGATTGGGAGTGACAAACCGCGGGGGCCATCTAAAAGGTTGCGTTCGTTAGGTTGCCGCTTGCTGCTGCAAGGCGTACACACATTCCCGCAGATGTCGTAGATGGAGAAGCAGGGGCGTTATGGCCACACACAAAGGAAGGACACACTTTCACAAAGTAGTCCCTCGAGAAGAACGAAAACATGTCTGGGGAGGAGTGTTTCCGTGTACTTACACTCATTTTTGATGAAGGGGAAGCAGATCGTGCACAGCACGGAGCTCAGCACACACTCTGGAAACTTTAGTCCGCATTTACATTTCTGCTTCTCCCAGCTCTGCTCCGTCTTACGTTGACACGCGAAACATGCACAGTCTCCCATCCACCCAACGTACGCTCCTGGCAAGAAACCCGTCTTGGTTCTTTCATGTCTTGTTGCTGAGCAGTCAACAACGGGGGGAGTGAAACAAGAAGAAAGCAAGAAGAAGGTCTGCCTGAAACAAAAGAAAAAAGGCGCATCCAGTCTCATGTAACTCAGCAGCAATTACATGTCGAAAAGAGAAAACATTTTTTTGTGAGTTTGAGTGGAAACAGTCTGACAGGAGGGATGACTTGAAACCAAAGAAACAAGCTTCAAAGGCATCTGCAAGTTTTCATGATTTGTAGCAAGTTTGTATCAGAGCAGGTTTCAAATGATGTTCTAATTTTGTAGGGAAAAAAACTGAAAGTCTTTAACTAAAGAACTTCAATCAAATTTTTTGATCCAATCTAAACTAATGTTGAAGAGTGCAGATTGAAACTCCCAAATATATGTTTCTGTAAATATGAGGTACTCAAACACTCAGTCTCTCTGTCAAATATCTAGCCATCCTTGAAAGAATACATGCTAATTCATCTTTTAAATTTGAGAGGGAAGGACAAACTGGCTATTTTTGTCTTTGTTTGAAGCACACAGGCTGCTGAAAGTGTATGCTCTGAGTCTACAGTAAGCATAAAAGGATTTTCATGCCATGCTTGCATGATCAGATTTGCACAACAGTAATCCAGGGTTGAGTTTGAGGACAGCGTCTTATAGAGAGCCAAGACAACTTTATGGTTAGCCAAAACTGTTCTGCCTTTTAGGTTCTGTTCATGTGCAGTGAAATAATCCTTAAATTTAATAAACTTTTCACTCTCAAAAATAAATTCCATGATAACAATGTAGTATAAATCATCTCTAAGAGTTAATAAGTTAGGGATACATTTAAAAACATACTTTGGGTAATCTGGGAGGCAACCTTTACTTCAAAATCCAGTTTTAAGCTCTGTTGATTTATTCCTTGAACTCTTCCTGGATATCGAACAGCCCATGTGTGGTGACTCACTAGTTATTCCTTGTGGCAAAGTTGAGCCATTAACCCTCCTCACCCCATCACTTCTCATTTTAAAGGCCTCTCCTGATTGAAAGTCTGCCATTCTGTTCCGATGTAATTTCTTCCATTTTCGCTGTTTTTCCATGAGGAACCTTCTGTCTGTTTGCGTTTGTCGGCGGGGAGCTGCAAAGCAACAATGACGGAGACCGGGGTTACGGTGTGTGCCTGTGCTAGTGTACCTGTGGGCACTGAGGGCAAATCCATTTCTTAGGTCAAGCTTCAGGTCATCCCCGTTACCCCGGAAACCTTGTTCTGGCAGGGTTGCTTGGCAACAGCCCTCCTTTGTTCAAAATGTTTTAATTTGAGGCATATCTTGCCTCGTAACACCCCGGCTTACTGGCTCATACCCCTGTCTCTGGTTGTCTCAGTCCCTCTTCTCGTCCTTTGTGTTCCTCACCCTAAGGTCTCACCCTTTCATAATCTCGGCCATATCCTGGGCATCAAGGGCCCAATCCATTCTACAGGTGTTCTGAAAGTTTATGGGTTTTAGAAGTGGGTTGGTGTCTGTATGAAGGTGCAGGATGAGACATTCTGCAAGGCGTCTGTGTGCTCATTTGTCTCTTCATGTGAAATATAACTTTATGCACAGTGCATTTGGAGAGTTCTCAGACAATTGAGTTTTTTTTTTTTTTTGACATTTTCTTAGGTTACAGACTCACCATAAAAAGGAGTAGATGAGTTTTATGGTTTAAAGCCAGAATCGATTAATTCGCAGACATTAGGTTGTAAAATGATTTCCTGAGTCACATTGGTGAGTAGACTACATGCACATCTGCAGTGTGCTGCTCTACATCACTGTACTCAGGATGAAGGATTGCCGCAAAGTCAGCGCCTCAGTGCAGTCGCCTGGGCTTCCCTAAGATAGATAACTTGTTACCAGATGGCATTACATGATGATGGAACTTGACTGTATTGTATTATGGTGATCATTTTAGACTGGTCAGTAAGGAAGAGCAAGCTTTACTGCTGCAGTTCTAATGCTGTGGAACAACCTTCCGCTTTTAATTAAGTACAAAGGAAGTATTGAAATCATAACTTAAAGAGGGAGGAGAGTTTATGTAAAATCAACTTTATGAGCTTTATATGATGTCATCACGTTATTCCCTCATCAAAATAATGCTGCTTTGTTTTTTTTGTCATGCATGTTTGAGGAATCCTTCAATCTCTTGTGCCTAAACACTTGATCTCACAGAGCACTGCCTATTTACACAAAGCTCCCCTCCCCCATTACACCCCACTCAGCTCCTTCAGACTAGCAGCAGCAGCAATTAGCAAACACATGATGGAACTGCATGTGGGCTGAATAGTCGTAAAAGGCATAATGAGAAGTACTGTTGTGATGACATATTAAAGGCGGATTGTTGGAAAGAGCATACACTTCTTAAAGAGACAGAGGCCTAATTTTAAGGTGTCAAATTATGAAAAAATTTTTTGAAGTCATGCTTGATGTACATAGTATTTTCATAACAGTTGAAGGCAACAGAGCTCCTTGATTGTGTTATAAAACGGCACTTTGTGCCTGAAAAATACGTAGTACCATCACTTTAATTTTCCTGGCTTTCAAAAGCAAATATTGATTTTACATTTTTAGCTCATTTATGTTTTAACCTCATGCTTTTAATAGCTCTTCATTTTATTGAGCTTTTTTGGATATTTCTATAAGTGTTATTGTAAAGCATGAGCTGTTATTAAATATGTTTTGTTGATAAAGTTGTTTTATTATAACAAAATGCAGTGGAATTGGGATATGTTTAAATGAATCTGAATCTGTCTTTATGGCTGGGCTGACTTGATAACTTTAAATCAAATCTGCTTGTTTTATAAAGTGCATTGATTTGACATTTGTTTGTGAATTGGTGATATGTAAGTAAACTGAACTGAATTGAAATATATAATCTAAGAATGCGTATACAAAGCTATGCAGATTCGGAGTTAGTGTTAGACAGCAGAGGTCTGTTTATGGGAGCAGTTAGACAGCTCGCCGCCTAAAGTCATTGTTTCTTTTGTTCACAGCTGCACGGTAGCAGCTCGGAGGATCTTTCTGGCAAAATAACATCACCATCTCTGTAGGGATGTTATTAATGAGAAGATGCTCATCTTTCCATGTCATCCATTAACTCTGCTGGAAATTGCGGCCAAATAGTTCAAACTTCATTTAATCAGATCACACTCTGTTTTTCTCTTTGCCCTGCAGTCCTTCAGGTGACTTTTGGCAAACACCTTTTTGACACAGTCCCACCATGATGGTCTGCAGACCGTTTTTTCAACATCATGTTTTCACTTCAAGATACACAATTAACTGTGAGCCCTTCCATAGGCAGGTGTGGGTCTCTTTTAATCGTCCTCTTCTTTCACTGAATTCAGTAAGGCACAGATGGACTTCTTTCAAGTGTTTGAAGCATTTCAAGGAGCAGCGGCGCAGAATGCATAGGCCACAGCTTAGTTTTGTCATAACAAAAGGTCTGCAGAGCGTCACATCAAAGTGTAAAATAACCGCATTGGCCCAAAGCAAAAAAGCCTGGAAGATTCAAGACTTTCTGTCTGAACATTGCACACGTTGATTTGTAGCTTTGTACAATATGATGACAGCTGTGAACCAAGAGAAGATGAATAAAATTCTCAATGTACTAACTTTGAGTAAAAATATCACAGATTTTAAATTAAAATGCGTAGCTTGGTATAATTTAGTTTTTTAAAACATAAAAACAACAATTAGATACTGATTATCACAGTTCTATACATGTTTTCTATACAGTATATTTGTTTTTAAGTTTCAAGCAAAACATTTTGACTGGATTCTTGCTAAACTTAGTCTTTATTTTTAAAGAAATGTTTTTATTGTTATGCAACCGTAATTTTCTGTTCTTCAAAGAGTAACACGAGGAGTTAGCTCATTTTGGTTGGGCTATTATTTGAATTGTTTGCTCAGGAAGTTGAGCTGCAGACAGCAGCTTAATAGTCAATGTTGGTAATTATTGACTTATGCTTTATGCATTAAACACATTTAAATATTGAGTGCATGACAAAACCATTTTGTTATGGGCTGAGATGGACAAAAAAAGATAAGTCTCTTGGAAAAATCGCTGCTTTGGGAGTCGGAAATAGTCAGATTTTCCCACCAGAAGTATTGTTTTTTAATGGGATAAGATGAGCAAACTGAGCAGATATACTGTCAAATATAATAATATAATTATTTTAACTGCACCATTTATGCAGTTTCTTGTCAGGACAAGGTTTCCCTTGGTATAGCACTCTGTGACAGTTTTGAAGGATTTGGATTTCAACTCAGCAATAGGAGAGAAGTGCTGTGATTAAGCATCACCAAAGGTATCACCATTGATTTGGATGCTTGTCTTTTATTAAATCAATATTCTCTCACATTAGTAGATACGGACAGAGGTCATTCACTACACCTTTGGTATGTGTGAAAGTGTTAAAAAGCAAATTGCATGCTGTGTTCAACTGTGTTCAATTTGTCTGAGAAGCTGGAACTCAGATCCACTTTCTATCAAAATGCACAACAGAAAAGCAGAAATTTCAACTTCCCAATACAAACATAATGAATGTACCATTAGGTTTTTCATGGACAAATGTCTAATCAGAGTTTGCTTTGATTGGAAACCTTTAGAAAAACAATTTGGGAAAGCAGTAATTTTATCAGAATGTAATTAAATTGAAACATAGACTTTGATAATAAATTATCACCCAGTCTGCACATTTGTTTTATGCTAATCTAATATTGTGTGAGTCTGATTGTTGTTTTTGAAGTTGGTTGTTTATGGAGGGGCAGACAGAGCAGGTTCTCAGGCTCCTGATTGCAAGTTCAGAGATCTTTGTCAAAAGGACAGACTTCTGGTAATTGACTACTCATTTCTTTAAGAGGCCTATTGGCAGAGGCAGTCAGTGCATTTGCCAAGACATTAAAGATTTCACTCTTTATTTTCCTGTGTTTGTGTGTGTTGGGGTGCGTGTGGGGGTGTGTGTGTGTGTGCGCGCACTTCTTTCAGTGTGAGGGTACAGATGGAGAGATAAAGCTCGCTTTTCCTTTTTGTTATCAAATGATGATTTCTGATGGCTGAGGTTCTTTTGAAGTGGGCTTGCTTACTGGTGCAGAAAAGAGCTCCTCGCAGTCAGTCTGTAGCCAATTCATTTCGATTCTGAAGGTGCTCAGTTGGCACAGCTGCAGGAAAGTGAACAAAATTACCAAAGGACTTTGCACTGTATTCTAATATAAGGAGGAAACACTGCCAAGATGTCTGCTGAGATATATACGGTAGAAGAAAAAGTAGCTGACCGGTCGCCTTTCCATTCATTTGCTTATCTAAGGTGATATTTGCAAAGGATGCAAAACGGTGGACCGCTAACTGCATTAAAGCAAATAAACTGGGCTGCATATCATTACCAAATGGTGGCAGCACACTTTATGGGTGCAATTTAGTAGAAGAAGCAGTTGTCCTACCAATAAAGCAAACCTTACAATTAAATAACTCAAGTGAACCTGCAAGACAAAGAAAAGCAAGATACCTTTCTCAGGTATTACTTTCATCTCATGGGAAATTTTGGATATTACTTCATAGCTAGGAAGATGCTCATTAGTTTCATGACTTTACTGTGTGCTGGCTCAGACCAGAGGCAGCCAGTGTGTTGCACCACTATGGCTCTGTTTCTATCCAGACAGTTTATCCTTCTCTAATATGCATCAGGTGTTGTTGAAATTTAGATAGAAGCATCTCAACAAGCATAAACATTGCCTTGAATTTTCTTCATTTTTGTCATCTTAAACCTAATTGTGTAAAAGGGAAGCTGGTCAGAGTTGATGGGAAGATGGATGAAGCTAAAAATGTTGTGTCTGCAGGACAGACACAAGTCAGTTAATGGTCACAGTTGTTCTCCTTCCAGTCTGACCTATTTTGGGCAGAGATTTTATTCTGTAGTTGTGCAAATTTGTTAGGACCCCAAAGCTGTGACTTCAGCCAAAAGTGGATATTGTCTCTAAAGGAGTCAAATGGATACCATAACATACTTACTGGTGGAGAAAATGTAAAAACTGCTTAGCAAATGATTTACTTTGTGTTGGTCAATCTTGAAAAGTCTCATTAAAATACAGTGGAGTTCCTTGTTGCACAAAATGTGAAAAAAGTTCAAGGAGTAGAAAGTTTCCCTGTAAAAACACTAAAAATTGTCCAGAGATCCAAATGAAGGAAACTTTTGACAAGAGTCTCTGCTGAAATGTGAAGTGGTCTCTTTCCGAGGCTCATCCTGTGTCTTAAAAACGTAACTTTTCAACCAGTGTCAAAATCAGTTTGCAGCCAGCAGGGCGTAGTGGTGCAATGTGGTATTTAACCTGTAACTCTAAAATATGCAAATCAAGACGGACATTTCTTGTACAATCCAAACCCTGTCATAGAAGCACGAGTGTTTGCTCTTGAGCTGTAAAAAAAAAAAAAGAATACAAGTAACTACTATTTTCAGGCAGTAATTATTAAGAAGGCTTTTCTCTCTGAGCGAAATGAAGTTGCTTTCACCGCGCTGATAGTTTATTGCTGCTGACTGGCCATACTACAAAACTGCTTGGAGCTGCAAAAAATAATATTCTTGTTTGCCCAACATAGCCTCGGGTTTTCTGTGCGTAAATTATTTCTAACAAAGTCTTTTGCAGACTGATTCTGCATGGCCAAAGACAAGGCCACAAAAAGCAGAGTCTAATGCAGAATAAGTTTTACAAGTTATTGACCTTTTTTGTGTTTTTTTTTTTTGCCACATTTGAAATTGCAGTGGAATATGACAGAATTATTTATTGGTTTTATTTTGCTGACTGCATATAGCAAACAGGAATGTAAACATTCATTACACATTCGTTTGATGTCCTTTCTTCCACAGTAATGGTAGCTATGGACCACATGGTGATCAGAGGAAAGATTTTTCTGCTATCATATCTACTGGACTTTCCCAAAGTATTTATACTCAAAAAATGGTCTAGTTAAATTGTAGACTTGATTTAGCTGAGGATGCATCAATCCACTTTTTTCACTTCCAAAACCAATATAGGTTTAGTTTATGCCGATAATAAGAAAAACAATTCGATTAAGAGTATAACAGCCAATTTAAAATAAATAATAAGAAAGTGCAATTAGAAATTCTAAATATATTGTAAAATAAATAATAAAGCATTATGTTGCTCAGAGCACAAGGCATATATTGAGCACAATGTCACGATTTTATTTTCTTTTTCAATATCTGGACCGATGCCGATATTAATATTGGATCAGTGCATCTCTAAATTTAACTGAGAAGTTGCTGTAGGATTAGTAAATTTCTGCTCACAAATGGTTTCCATTGAACGTGGTTGTGTTTTAGATCATTTGCAAGGAAAAATAAGCAAATATTTTAGCCTCTAAACGTCCAAAGCTGGTAGAGACATTCTCTAAACTACCTGCAGGTAATAACTAAGTCTACAAAATATATATTCTGTTTTTCCCTTCCATGTTTTTTTTTTTTTTTACCTAACATAATTACGGACAACTTTGTTTTGTTCTGTCATCTAAAGGTCAAATAAAATACACTGCA
This sequence comes from Brachyrhaphis roseni, assembly GCA_903066815.1. NCBI lineage: Eukaryota > Metazoa > Chordata > Actinopteri > Cyprinodontiformes > Poeciliidae > Brachyrhaphis > Brachyrhaphis roseni. The sequence goes on along the minus strand of CAEFZY010023073.1, from coordinate 3,417 downwards.
GTTTGAAGTTTAAACACGATACAAAGTTAAAAAGTTCTAAGGACATGAATAATTTTGCCAGATTGTTGAATGAACTCAACCAGTCAAGTCAATAAAGCCTGACATTTGGCAGATACACAGCCTTTAAAAGTTTCTTTAGATCCCCTCCTGTAGCAGAGATAATGTTAGAAACAATATGAGAACAGGAGCTGATTGATCAAAAGGAACATGGATCCAAAGCAGTATCGACCCGGGTTTGGCTCAGGCTCAGGAAACACACACAGGGTTTCTCATGCTACAAACTTACAGAAGATGCTCTGTTGGTTTGACCAACCCATCCTGATAATCTGTTTTTATTAGCCAGCTTATTTTAATCAACAATTTGCTCTCCTGTCTCTTCTTGTATAGTCCACTTATTCTGGGACTTGAGAAGAGTTTATGCAGGAAAACTGGTTAAAAAAACGCTCCTCAGCTCTTATTGTTGATTTTTTTCTCTACCTCGTCTTGTCAGCATGTCTCTACTTTCTCTTCCAATTCCTCCGTTTCATTTCTCACTTTCTGCTGTGCTCCACTTCCCTCCGTTTTGCTCTCATTGTTTTTTTTAGTCGTTTCGCCCCTTTCTAAGTCACCCTGTCATATCTCCTCATTGCTCTCATCTATCTATATATGCTTATTTCTGCCATGTCCTTCGTTCACCTCTCACTCTCCGCTCGCCTCTTTCATTCCCTTCTTCCTCGGTTTTCCCCTGTGCTTTTTCTCCATCTCTCTCCTACCTCTCCAACTCACTCCGTCTTTCTCTTTCTTGGCAAATCATTATTCTTTCTCTTTTGTCAGCAGTGATGCTGCTTGCCCTTTTCCGTGAGCCGAGCCCCCCCTCCGCCCTCCCTCCTCCGCTCACCCCTCGCTCCTCTGTCTTTCTCACTGCACTGCTCCCGTGGCAGGGTGGGGCGGCCGGCTTGGCGCCTCGATGTTGCTGCTGTTGCTGCAGACACTCTGCTGGGATGTGATGCTGCTGGTGTGCTGCCTACATGTTTGTGTGTGTGTATAGTGAAACTAGAGGGGGATGAGAAGTGGTGGTGGAGGGAGAGCTAGCCGGTGGAGGATGAGAACAAGGAGGGAGATGGTCTAAGCTTTGAGCTAACTATGTTTGACAGCCACTAGAGGAAGGGTAGGTTGTTGGAGGTGGTAAGAAGGAGGGGGTCGTGATTGGCAAAATCCCCCACAATGCTCAGGCTTCACAAAAAATGGCGGGATGGTGTAAAAACTAAAGGTTAAGGAGTTTGTTTGTGCTAAGACTGCAGGCAGGGGGTTCTCAAATCCCCAAGCCTCTCTACAATCCTGCCCACCAGCCGTCTCCCCGCTTATGTCGCTTATTTTGCCTGACTAACCTCAAATAACAGGAGGACAACATAATAAGAATTTTTATTTTCTTATTTAAATCTTTCTGTAAAATCAGTCAAACTCATCTCACACACAATTTAAAAAAAAAAAAATGCATAAAAAGTAAAATATGCATTTCTCATTTTCTGACACCATAAATCAAACTAAAGCTTTTCTGTTTCTGGTGAGTTAATGTTAGAAAAAATATTTTTATTAGCTAAATACCAGAGTAATGAGGGAGATAATTTTCTTACAATTTAGAGATTTGTATACATTTTCATGGTGTTTATTAAATTGCTATTAAACTTATTTGCCTTGGATCAAGTTTTGGATGTTGTCCCTCAAGTTTTTCACAGTAATTTGCAGAAATATTAACCCATTTCTGCTTATAGAACTGGGGTCAGTATCAGAACCTCCTGAAAAGGAAGGTCCTGTCCCTAAGTGCATTTAAGCGACTTAAGAGTAATGGCTTCTTCCTTGTTGAGTGGCCTTTCAACTTGGGTGTAGGACTCATATCACTGCGCATAATAACACTTTATCAGCTGTTTCATCCAACATTCTCACAGCAGCGTTTGTTTTTGTTCTGTTTGATGTAGACTTTCCACACAAACTGATATTTATCTGACAAAAAGGAAATCCATTTATAGGAAAAAATGGAAACACGGATCTGAAAAGATTTCTGCCAGCTTCCTAAAGTTCACCGTGATCTCCGACATGCTTCTGACTCCATATCAAACCTGTCAAAAGTTGTTTATCTGCCATTGTGTTCACTAATGCCAGCTGATTAGCTCGATTCCTGCTTGTTGTGATGTTATCAGCTCCAAAATACAAACCAAGCAGAGCTAGCAGTTTTGACCCTTTTAACTATCTTCTATTTGATCATATCCCGCTGTGGAAATCCATACTTTACTACCCAGCTAGGTTTTTATTGTCAGTGTGAATTTACTAGAGAAAAAAAAAGTATGCAATGATGGTATCAATAAAATCTACGAAGCTGCAAAGATTTTAGCTGAAAACGAACCTCTTCACCATACTTTATGAGGCAAAGAAGTGCTTGTCAAAGAATGGGAATGAGTGGATCCGATGTAAATCGCAAATTTTTGTTCTGTGGGAGATATCTGGTTTAAATTAGCATATTTTGCCAGAGAAGGTGGGAAAAAAGGGGGACAAAAAGTGGGGAACAAGGCTCCTAGTGTAGGATCTAGAGGTGGGCAGAAGGGCAGAGACATGCACGTTTACCCAGGGGGATGGGTGGTAATCGAGGGGGGGACAGCTGGGCATAGATGGATGGTGTGGGGGAGGTTGCTCTGTGTCCGGATGTGTGTGTTTGTGTGAAGATGTTCTCCATTTCTCTAAAAGGTTGCATGTTTTATGTGTCTAACTTTATCTAGTGTGCTTTAAGTACCTTCTTACAAATGGGTATTTTTTTTCTTTTAAGCGTTTTGTTTGTTTGTATGACACAAGCGTGTAGACGTTATCATTTGTATCTTTTATGAGGATCAGTGTGTGCTTACAGAAATGGGGAGGAGGAAGGGCGGGGCCTGGTGTATGAGTGTGTGTGTGCGCGCGTGGGGGTGGGGGTGTATGTGTGTGGTGGGGGCTTCCTCGCAGAAAGTGTGAGAAGATGCTTCTGTATGTGCGTAATGGACTGTGTCATACCACAGCGTATCAAACCGTACACCGTTGGCTGAGTTTCTCATCAAATGTGTACAGCTTCTGCGGCACCGTGACACATGACTGTGTCTGCCGCGCACAATTCCCTGCAGCTATGCTAAGAAGTGCGTGCACGCACGCATACACACACATGCAGATGAAACACAATCTCATAAATCACACAGGTGCACATACTTTGTCCCACAAACGTGCGCACAAATAGATAAATTCCTCCCGGCAAAACAAATACAACTGTGCTCAAACACACATGCATGCAAGCAAATCCACACTGATAATAAGCTTCTGGAGGCTCCCCCCCCCCCCCCCCCCCCCCCCCCCCCCCCCCCCAAACAAACACACACACACAAAAAAACCACACACACACGCTGCCACCACCACCCCAGA
>CAEFZY010023069.1:0-57535 GCA_903066815.1 Brachyrhaphis roseni | reverse complement strand
AGAAGAAGAAGAAGAAGAAGAAGAAGAAGAAGAAGAAGAAGAAGAAGAAGAAGAAGAAGAAGAAGAAGAAGAAGAAGGGAACTCCGCCCCTGAAGCCCACCGAGGAGCAAACATCCTGACTGATGAGAAAACGTCAGGACTTTCTCTGCCTCTGACTTTCATGTCACTGCAGCTCTCAGAAAACAAAGCCAGGTGTGAAGCTGGTGGGAGATTTGGCGCTGCTCAGGAAAGTCTCAGAGAAACCAGACAGATGCTGCTGTGGTTCCCCAGAAACATCCGGCCGCTTCATGTGGGCCTCGTTTATCATAATGAGTGGACGGGGAAGTACTCAGAGCTTAGCTAGAGTTAAAATTCCTCGAAGTGAAAGGTGTGGACTGAAGCGCGGTACTTTCACACAGCGAAGGCTGCGAGTTTTGATCTGACTGGGTTGTTGATGTGGTTTATCTCTGATGGCAACAACAGACTCAGGTCTGTCTGGATGCTTGTTCTCTAGCTGCAGGTGAACCACGACCCATTTCTGCCTCCTTCTACTTGTTCCTGGTTTTGGTTTCTGTTTTAAAGTGTTTGAGATCCAAAATGTTTTTCTTTCTTTAATCAATGTGAGGAACAGAAATGAAGTTTAGCTGTTTGACTCCAGGTCATGTTGCTTGTGCGTCACATTTACTAGAAACGTGCAACTTTTTCACTACACAAAGACTCAAATGCTTTGCAGAGAAAAATAACTTTCCCTTCACTCCGATGGCACACAAGAACTAGAAATGAGCATGAAGTTTGCGTTTGTCATCTTTAATGTTACTATATCAATTTGATTAATTTGTCACCGTATTTCTGTTGTCGGTTTTTGATGAGATAAACTGACAAATTGAACAAACTGCTTTCAGAGCCAGCTTTGACATGCATATGTCGTCCAAGTCTTCATGAAATGTGAAAAACAAAACGGTTCTAAATGTTTGTCTCTTTAAATGGAGCCGACCAATCACAGGTGTTTCACAGCTTCCAGGTGATTTATGACCTGGTTTACATGTCCAACCCACTGACATGTCACTGATTCAGCTTGAAACCAGAACTTTGAACACATCGTCATATATTTGCTGAAAGGCCGTCTACAGGTGGTGTTTGTATTTCTGCAAGACTCAGCGTGACCTATTGACCTCTGCCTGATCAAACTTCTCTGGACTGGAACAACATGGACCCAAAAGTTCTGGCTCTCATTCTGAAATATTTACTCGAGTTCACAATGTCCTCGACAAACAAGGGGACAAAGCAGTTTCCCTCCGATCATCGACCGCATGAATCCAGCAGGAATGATGAAACATCGAAGGAATGAGAAACAAACACGGAGCAGTTTATAAGTAAAAAATTAGGTCAAAATTTGGTCAACAAGTGAAAGTTTAGAAGATTTTTAAATCATGCTTTGCATCATGGGATATTGTTTGTAAAGTTACCCAATGAAAAAAAACCCTTTGGATTATTTAGCTGGTTAAAAGAGATTAAATGGACATTTATAAGTGTTACAGCTCCAAATTAAATATTTGATTATTAAAATTAATATTTAGTTCGCAAGCTAGACATTTATTTTGTGACTATATTGCTTGCTAACCAAATATTTAACTTCTTACACTTAATATTCAGTTTGTAAACTAAGTATTTTGCTCCAAACTAAATATTTAGTTTGCTAGCTGAATATTTTTAGCTTGCTAACTAAATATTTAGCTCATAACTAAATGTAAGCAAACTAAATATTAAATGCAAGCTAAATATCAAGTTAGCTTTATCTCCAAGCTAAACATTTAGCTTGCTTACTAAATATTGAGCTCCTAACTGAATGTTTAGTTTGCTAACTAAACATTTAGTTTTCAAATTAAATATTCAGTTTAGAACTGTGACATCCTAAATGAAAGAGTTTTTAAATAGACCGTTCAGTCAGCGTGTTCTGGTTCTGATCCTGTTGGAGAAGTTCAGAAACCTCCAGAGGAAAAGTCCCAGAGCGAATCCAGATGAATCCGTTTAGATTCATCCTGGTGAGGATTTCAAAAGGACAAACGTTGAACCTTCATCTTCCAGCTCCCTTAAAGCAGAACAATGAGCTCACATGGCGATGGCCTGACCAGACACAGCACGATGTCTTCAGCTCTCTTTACCTCAGAATAAATCACAAATAAAAACACTTGCAATATGGATTAAATTATCTGCATGTCTGTAAATTCAGGGTAAATATTGAGAAAACTTCCCTGAATTCCCATCATTCCTGCTCTCATTTCTAATTGGCTGAATTGTTTCCAGACTGTCCTCCCTCTGGTTCTTTGTTTGCAGGAATGCAGCTTGTTTTAATGTGACGGATGAAAACAGGAGTCGGGTTCTGTCACCAGACCCGACTTAAAAAGACACAAAGAGACACAAGCGCCAGAAAACGCATGCCGACTCCTGAACCGTCACGTTGACGTGAGAGCTCTGCAGGCAGCCAATCAGAGAGCTGTTTACTTAGCTCACGTAATTAGCTCGTTGTTTTGACATGTGGTCGGATTGTGTGGTTTGAGGTTAAAGGAGCAGAACTGAAGCCAACTAGTCGGCCATATTAACCCCAGAAAAATGTGTTGTTGTAGCAGAGCCTAAGAGCCAACATGTGGCTGACGGAGGAGAAATGAAGAGCAGCTGAGCCAGGAGAGTCAGCGTTAGCTTCAGCAGCGAAGCTACACTGTTCTGTTTGATGAGTTCACTAAATTAACTAAGATAAACCATAAAGCTGCAAAATCACAACATATAATCCTAAAAAGCAGCAATGTTTCTGCACTTAGCTTAAAGATCTTTGCCCCATGCAGTCCTGGATGAATCCAGCCTGAACTCGGGTCACATGGTCAAAAACACCAGAAAGCACAACTAGTGTCAGTAAAGGTGGGTAATCATGTCACCAGGCAGTCACTGGAGCGTCCAACAGTCAGTCAGAGCGTTGAGGGAAGAACTTTAGACCTCTGAATTTCACACCATTGATCCCCATTAGCACGCATTATTCCAACATAAAGTACATCAAGATACACTCCAAAGACGGGACAGAACCCGATTTTTTAAAATAAAATTCCTTAATTTCCTGACATCTGGACCTTCATATCAAACGTTTTCTGATCCCAAGACGGTTGGACAGGAAACCATGTGACCGCAGATTCAGGAAAAGGATGTTGGAATCCTGCAGGAAGTTACGTTTTGAGCTACATTCACACAGCTGCATCATGATGTTGCTTTGTTTTTTTAAAAAGCAAACCTGCTAGATTTCACACTGCAAAAACACAAAATCTTAACAAGTAGTTTTGGTCTAGTATATTTTTACTTACTTAAGAATAACATTTCAGCAAGATATAGGAGCTTGATTGAAGTCAATAATTCCTTAATATTGATGAAAAAGAATTTCCTCCATTAATTTACTTGTAACATGGAAAAATGTCTTGAAATAAGTAAACAAGAACTTTCTCATCAAACTGAATTAATTATGCATTTAAAACAAGCTTCTGTATTTTGGTGAAACGATATTTATAAGTTAGTTTTGTCTTATTATATTTGCACTAGAAACTAGACAAAAATACTTGGTGAGATTTAGTATTTTTGCAGTGCAGCTGGAAATCAGACTTTTAATGTTATTAAAATATTGTGTTGTGTTAGTTGTGCAGATAAAAATTAAACATTTAGCTTCTTTCTCAATTTTTAAATGCCAGATTTTAAAACATCAGTTCCTTCCAGGTTGACAGTTTTGGCTCAGGAGGTAAAGAGTTTGGACCTGAACGGCATCAGCCCACATGTTGCCTGGATCATGTTGGGTCCAGTCGGCCCGGTCGGCGCCGGCCGGCCCGGTCCGGAGGCCTGCGGTCCGCCCTGGAGCTCGGCCTCGTCGCCGCTGACCTCTGGTCTGTCGGCGCGGGTTCACGGCCCTCTCAGGGCGTGTCGGGGTGACGGATGACACGGTGATTGGAGGCTGCCGTCTTTAAACGCTTCCACATGTTTCGGCCTGGTGTGTGGGAAACGGGTCTGAGACGCTGTTGGTGTTATGGAACCAGTCATATGCGCTCTGGTAATCTGGTAATCCCGCTCTCCTCGTCCATAAACAATAAAAATGATCCAATCAGAGCAGAAAACCTGGAGACAAACAGTTTCTCTGGGGTGAGTTTTGCTTTCACTGGATAATTTCCTACGAATACAAATAAACCGTTAAACTAATCAGCTATTTGGGAATGATATAAATCTGACAACACATAATGATAATCATTATAATAAAAACAACTCAGGAGGATGTTTTCACATATTTATACCTCCCAGATTAAAACAACAATAACCTGTAATCCCCTAAATTATGAAGGTAAATATGGTGATGAAGGAGCCACTAAACTGCTAACATATTAAAATTATTTATATTTTCTCTCTTATTGTTAATATGAGGTTGAAAATTCATCATAAATCAGAAAGTTGAAATAAATGTCCCATTAGAAATACTTTAATCCTGGTGGGACTGGTTGCCTCACTGTGTCGGTCCTGAACCTTCAGCAGCATTTAAAACTTACACCCAGAATCATCCAGAATTATCCTCTGTAACGTCAAACCCGACTGGTGTTGCCATGTCAACTGGAACACTCAAAAAGGTCTGGAAAAATAATTGTTAATTTAGACACATTTTTGTGGATTTGGGAAATTTCTGGAGCCAAAGTTGAACACCCACCAGGGGGCGCTGCAGGTGGAGGCTAACCACTAAAAGTTGAGTCATAACAGAAACAGATGTTTTGAATTTCCTTCATTTCTGGGCTGAAAATCTGCAAAGTTCTGCAGATCGGAGCGGGTCGTTAGTTAGAAACGGGTCGACGCCGCTCTGACTCAACCGCCTTCCTCCTCTCACCGCAGGGAGTCAATCACTTCCTGTTATTAGGGCCGAGTGAGGGTCAGAGGTCAGGGGTGAGGGTGGAGAACAGATGCAGCGTTGACAGGAAGGCTCCGTCTCCTCAATGATAGAAGGAATCATCGAGGAATGACTGGAATTTCCTGAGCGCTGATGGAAGCTCGTTGCTTCCAGTTACAGTTTTTACGTCTGATCCAGTCTGGAAACACAGGTCAAAGGTCAGAAAATGTTGCCAGGTATGATGGAGAGCTTATGTGGCGTCTCCATGGAGACACAGGTAAGTCAAAAGGTTGAAAAGTTTGAATTTACTTCAAATTCAGATCTGAATATTCTGGTTGCATCTTATCGACTTGATGAGTCTTTTGCTCTCTAAATGCAAACAGACGCAGTTTCTCCACGTTGAAAAGTTAAAAATAACAGAAATTATTTGGGTTATTTAGCCTGTCAAAAAATCCTGGTTCTTTTTTTAGAGTCACATTTTCACAATTTAATTCATTCAGTTAAAAATGATGCAGGTTCAAAGTAAATACTTTCTTTGGAAACTTAATTTTTAGTTTGCTGATTAAACATTTAGTCGACAAACAGAAACTTAATTGTCAAGTTAAACATTTGGTTTCAGGCCACAGATTCAAATGTTTCCGTTTCTCTTATGACCCAAATTATTGCTGTTCATGTTTGACTGTAACTTTATAACCTCATAGTTTCTACATCAGCTGTTGATGGATTAGTTTTCCTGTTGGATAATAAGAGTTACTGATGCTGCGGTAAAGCCTTTCTGGGTCGCCATGGTAACCCAGTTTGAGCTTCTCACCTGTCTGTCTGTAAGAAGCTCCACCTGTTCGCTGAAACTTTTCCTGCAGATGCTGGTAACCCATGGCGACCGATTTCCCAGCTGCTGATTGGTCAGACAAAAAGATCATATTAAATCCTTCCAGTTTGTTTCACATCTAGAAAAATGTACCTTTGATTTACTTAACTCACCTGAACTGTTCTCCACAGAAAGAGTTCAACATTTTGTTTCTTATTTGTGTTATTTGAACATTTTGGGTCAGAAGCAGAAAGCTCTGATCCAAAGTCACTGTAACAAAGTTTGCTGGATGATAAATTGTCCCAGACGTTATTGCAATAAATGGTTATATTGTTGTTGCTTTTGAGACTATTTTCAAGGCATCATAATGCAGGAACATATTCTGAAATATTAGTAAGCTAATTCCAGAAATCTGGACTGTAAATGTGAGGAAGCTGATTTTATGTGAAATCAGCCTGCCATACACCTGAAGGTCCGGTCCGGTCCGGTCCGGTCGGGTTCTATCCTGACCCGCCCGGACCTTAGAGCTCGTTTTAATCTGTGTAATTAAAAGATGTATTGCTTGTTGCGACAGGCCCAGTCCGAGCAGAACCATTCCTGCTGTAGGTTCTGCTTCGGTTCTGAACCTGATGTTTCGCATTAAATCGGCTCGGTTCTGCCTGGAGGACGTGTTTCCGTGAAACTGGATCAGGCTCTGATCCTCTGCAGCGGCGGGTTCAGGCCGTCAGAAACAATGTGGATGTGTTTCACCTCCTGCATTGTTCCCTAAATCAGCCCGAGCTGCGGGCGGATCCGGTTTCACGCCGCCGGCTCGACCCGCCAAGTTCGGCTCAAAGAACAGACGGCAGATATGGAGCCGAGCAGAAACAAGATGGAACCGGGCCATCAAACACACCGGGTTTCCATGACTTCATCTGCGGTTCTGGAAGCAAAACAGAACCAGTCCGAGTTAATGAGCTGGTTGAGAGCTGGAGAAAAGCATTTCTGACACCTCCTGTTTGTTCAGCACCTGGTAAGAAGTCCAAAGGTCAGGTGTGACGTCACGCCTCCGCTAGCGGCACCCAGAATCAGAGCTGGGTCCAGATCCACCAGAACCGGCCCAGATCCTCTACAGGGGCGCGAACAGAACCGAAACTGAACTTTTTAAAATTACAAATCAGATTCTCATCATGTGTTTCCATTTAGGTGAATTCAGGTTCAACATCCTTCCGGTTTCTCCTTCAGAATAAAACTCAAACATCTTTTTGTAATCAGACAATCATTCAGTCTAACAGTCACAATAACCATTCAACATTACAGTTCCTTTATGGGGAATTATATGGAGCTACATTGGGGCCATAAAGTTTGTTTGAAAGAAAAAACTAAACTGAAAAAGGTTTGAATCTGAAAAGTAGTTTTGAATCTTTTTTATGTTGTTTAAAATTATTTTTCAGTTCCAAACTTAAATTTCAGTTTCAAATTTATTTTCAGCTTTGAAATTATTTTCAGTTTAAATACATTTTTTCAATTTCAAATCCTTTTTTTTTTCGTTCATTTGTTTTTCTTTAGAACAAACTTTATGTGCCCTGTAACATTCAGGAACACTGACCAACATTTTTGATGTGTTGATGACTTTGATGATGGTAATTGATCAAATGTAATGTTTATTGGTTCCTCAGTTTGTGACTGTAAGATGTTTTTATGGCTTTTGTATTTTTACGATGTAAAGCACTTTAAACTGGTTTGTTGCTGAAATGTGTTGCTCTAGAAAGTTTGACTCGACGTTTCTGCTGTGGGAAGCTGGGATTTCCGAAAGCTGACAGAATAATGAAGAGCAGCAAAATAAGCTGAACAAAACCCAATGAAAACCAACCAGAACTCCAGCAGAACCCGTCCAGTAGACGCTTCTTCTTCTGTCCTGCAGGAGCCTGAATGTTTCTGCCAGGAAGAAGGATTGCAGGGTTGGGTCATGATTTCGCTGAAAGTTGATGCTTCTGCCCTGGGGAGGGGCTGAAAGCAGAACGTCTCGGCTAAAAGGTTTATTTTTTCTGTCCATCTAGAGTTGAATCATCGGGTTTGAGCAGGAGAGCAGGCGGTGAGTCACTCAGGTGCAACAGGCGGCGGGTTGCTGCCAGACGTCCCGTCATTCTTTCCAACACTATGAAGTTAGACGAGAGAGACCCGCTGTGTCACCATGGCAACAAGCCGTCCGACCATCACTCAGCTGGGTTTGGGGTACCACCTTCCTGAGATGACGGTCATCCGAACCGATCGGCCGGAAGACTCCAAAATCAGAGACAGAGGATTGAGTCCGGAAACACAGAACCAATCGATCAGGTTTATTTGCACTTTGAGTGGCTGGAAAAGTTCTACAACAAGAAACTCCACCAGCTTCACATCATAAAAACATAAAAATACAGCGTCATAGGAACATCATACAGCCACTGATAGAGAAAGCAATAACAAGCATTACAATTTGACTTTGTTAAAATCATCAAATCATATCAAATATGTTGGTCGATGTTCCAGTTATTAGGAATCAAAATCAGCAGGTGTCAGTTTTCATTTAAAGGAACTCAGTGACCATTTTAAAGGAAATGCAGTTATAAAGGTCTAGCTGAGACATTAGTCCTTTAATCCTGGAAATGTTCTTCAGGTGATAGAAGGCCGACTTTGTAACTGTTTTTATGTGAGTCTGAAGGTTCAGGTCAGAGTTCATCACACCCAGAAACAAGCACTGAGTCAAATTCATGTAACATCTTTGGCTGAAGGTTTGTGTGTAGCTGCAGTGACACAAACTGTTTCCCCTCGGGGTTTTATCGACTCCAGATCGAGTTACTGCCGGCTAAGTTCAAAGCCTGAGCAGCATGAAGGCCGAGATGGAGTCGGCCATCGGGACGCAGCCGCCCTGCTGCAGCCTCTGCTGCAGCCTCTGCTGCAGCCTCTGCTGCAGCCTCTGCTGCAGCCTCTGCTGCAGCCTCTGCTGCAGCGTCCAGGTTACCTGACGCAGCTTTTTATCTGAAGGAGCTTTTTGTTTGTGAGTGGACGCTGAAATTTCAAACGTTTTACAGGTGTCCTGTCGCTCTTTGATCCCTGCTGGCATAAAACAGAAATATGGAGGTGCTGATTGGAGCTCTGGGATGCAGACTGTAAATGTGGGCGTTTTATTGGGTGGTGCAGCAGCTGGGGGGTCGGCTGGGAGGAGATCACTTCACATAGAAGCTCAGGAAATGTAAAAATGTTCCCTAAATGCATAAAGTAAGCACATTAGTATGCTTTACATATTCTTAGACCACAAAATCCAAATCTATTATATTCTCTGGTGTTTTTCACTTTGTCATTTCTGCCTCTTTCTGAAGTATTTTGAATTGTTGGTTGTAATTAAATTCCTTTCATCTAATGAATAAAAACAATCTGATCCGGTGGTGGAGATCATTGACAAACACTTTAAATCATGAACGCATAGTAACAAAATACTTTTGCACGTTTTTGGCCTTCTTGGTGTTCCATACCTGAGGAGAAAGGGAGTCAGAGTGGAACGAGTATAAATATAATATAAATACTCAACAGCATAAATAGTAGTTTGCTTACATAGACAGATTGGCTCCCATCGGTTTCACTGTGCTCTCGGATTGGTGGCACAAAAATAACAGCAAAGAAATTCAGTTTTTCAGCAAAAGTGAATAAAAAGTGAAGCTGTTGAAACAGCCACATGTGGGACGTCACATAATAAATAAACTGTTGAAATGAGGTTCTGATGAAAGTAGACATGAACAGAACCGGCTCCTCACAGCTGCAGGTCTGGTGCCTCTGAAGAACCAAAAAATCAATTATATTATAAAAAACAAAATTATTACAAACTGACTCTGATGTGATAATTCAAAATGTGTGTAAAAAGTCACAGACGGAAACGCGGTTAGCAACGTGGCGTCTGCATGTGGGCGACTGACCTCAGTCCAGCCTGGAGGTCAGGATTTGGGGTCAGGGATCTTCTTCCTGGTTGGGTCACGTTGATGATTCCAAACTGGAGTCTGAGTGGATGAAACAGGCCAACATGAATCTGGAAAACATGAGCTCACATGTTGATCAGCCCTGAATATGACAGGAAGTGTTTTCTTTACGGGACAGTAGCGTTTCTGAATGAGGTCATGATGTAAAGATTTGTTGATATTATGTCACTTCCTGCCTTCCTCTGACTTCTTTTCACTGCCTGAATCCTTGAAGAGACGATAAGAGACACAACAAAACCGGAGCTTAAGTCAGGTGTCTCTAAGACTTGTAGCCCCTTTTGTCTTTGGATCATGTGTGTGTGTGTGTGTGTGTGTGTGTGTGTGGAGGGCGTTTCTGCTCACACTGCAGCTGCCGGCCTCCTGGACTACCAGCCGTCAAACAACACACACAAAAAAAATCCTTTTCAGAATCAGAGTCAGGAACCAGCGCAGAGATGATTAAATTCTCCATGCGAGGAGTTCAAAAGCAATAAAAAATGAAATGAAAACACAGGCGGGCGTGCGGCACAAAGAGCTCATTGTTGCCGGGCAGAGGAATGCCTGAGTGTGTGTGTGTTTGTGTGTCTGTGGGCAGAGGCCAGGAGGAATGTGAGTTTTTGCATGAAGACAAAAGACGGCCTATGGCTGAGCGGAGAAGAGGCACAGAGAGGGAAACGGCCGGAGAGAAGGAAAGAGACTCACTGCGACGTACCGGGACGCCGCCATGCGCGGGAACTCACCTGCAGCCTCATTTCCTGCATTCCCTCATCCGCTGACCTCTGACCTTTGCAGTGGTGTGGACAGATTTAAGACCCTCAGCTTCCTCTGGTTTTATGAGATCTCCTCTCTGAAGGAGTTTCTCTGGTTTCAGAGCTGAGCGGAAACACTTGAAGTCAAATAAAACGTTTGGGTGCAGAAACGTCCCTCTGGGACTGATTCTCGCTCCAGCCTCGTCGGACAAGCAGAAGTCAAGATTTCTCATGTTTTTCATTAACATCAGATGATTTCTGCATGTTAAGCTTCAAAATGTTGTAAACCACATCTGAGGTTAATCCTCACCGGATGAAGAACCTCCACAGTTTTTACTTTGGGTAAGAACTGGAAAAGTCTTGCAGAATGAAGGCGGTGATAGAAAATGTCGTTTATTGTTCCACATTACGGAAGTTTCTGTGCAGCAGCAGCAAAGTGACACACTGATTCACACAAAGGTAAAAATAATACATAAAAACAAAATAAAAAGCAAAATACTGTGCAGTAAGGGTCAGATTTAAACACAAATACTGTCTTAGTGAAATCTGGAAAAGATTAGCATTAACAATTACATTTCTATCTATTTCTGTTAAAAATGTCTTTGTTTTGATTTTGCTGTTAATCTGATAATAGATTTATTTCAATATTACATCCAGAATTTGTTTCAAATTAAATATTACATAAATTGGTGATGTGAAATAATAAAATAAAACCAATTTACTTATATAGATTACTTTCTGTTTGTTCATCAAATGAGTTATGCTGTTTCAACATTATAATGCATTACAGTTCAAATATGGCAGTAATTACCGTTATCCTGCACAGAAAACTATATTAGTGTTTATTATATAACTGAATTATTCCTCCATCACCAAAAATTATCTTGAAATTTTATATTTCAAGATAAAATTAATCATTTAATTTTATCTTGAAATATATAACAATAATTTCTGCAATTCTTACCAATCAAAATTAATATTACTCATTACTGCCTAATGAAACTAAACATTTAAAAAACCTTTTTGTCGCATGTTGTAAACTTTGATACATCAGAAACCAAACGTGACCGTAATCCTTGCTTCTTCTGGTTTTTATCTCCGGAGCAGCAATTTAATTTTCTTTGTGCTTTAGCTGATCTTTGCTCCATAAAGTAATTCTTGCTGAAGCATCTTAACCTAAAAATGACTCGACCGATCAAAGATAAGACGCCAGACGTAGAGCAACAGATTCAGCAGCAACATTTGGTTTGCTGGATTAACCCGACTCTTTCACCTCTACAGGGATGAGGAGAGTTATTCATGGAAAACTATAAATAGTTATTAATGTTTCCCAGAGCGAACACAGATGCAGACTCAACCCTGGTGATTTGATCAGGTTGACATTTGATAGTAAGAGCAGGACAACAGCGCTGTTCCTTTTAACAAAGAACTGCTTCAGGTTCTGCTTCCTCTTTCTGCCTCCTGACATTCAAACGAGAGAAGCAGGAAAGAGGAACCTTTTGTTTACATGCAAATGATGGAGAAACAATCACAGAGAAATACTGATGGAGCTTTAATGCTCATCATTAATCTGTCCGCTACGAAAGGTCCTCGCTCCGTCACAGGAAATGACACTGACCAGACTGAGCAGAGAGAAAATAATGTTCTAATGTTCAGAATCAGCAGAATCTGCAACGAAGCACAGACAACAGCTGCAAACCGGGTCAGATTGTCCTGTTTAAGAATAGAATACACATTATTTATTGTCCATTATTGGGGAAATTCAGGTGATCCAACAGCTACATAAACAGCAAACTAAGATAAAAATGTCTGCAACTGATCAGAATAATTTAAAACTAGAAAATTCAAAAAAGTCCCGTCAAAGTGTGCATGTCGGTTGGATCCCAGAGTTCTGATCTGACCCAAATCAGGGGTACTGAGGCTGAAAATTAACAATGTAGCTAGCTAAGGTTAGCTAAAATGTAGTCAGTGAGATGTGGGGTATCACTAGCATGTTGACTCCCAGTGACTTACTCAACTCAGCATGCTAAACATAGCTAATATATCAAAAATGAGATAAATGCTCACTTTACCTTCAAGGCTAATGTTAGCATGAGAGCTATCATACAGAGAGCAACTAGCATGTCAACACCACCATTAGCATGAGCGTTAGCATCACTGGCATGTTGAGATTAAATTCCTCCATTCAGAGAGCAGATGTTAGTGTATGAGCTAAAATGAGCTAAAGTACCATAGTTAGCTCCACTGCTAACCCAGTGCTCTCCAGAACCATCATGTTCACAGAAATAACACAAAATGGTCAAATATTTTACGCAACATGAGATTAACATGAATAAAAACATTAACAAACAAACTAGCATCAAAGCATTTGGTGATGAGAACATAACTCGGTTCCTGTTTCAGAGCAGGACTGGATCTAGTCTTCAGGATCCTCCATGTTGGGTTTCATTGCTTTAATATGTTGGATTTTAATGGGGAAAATGAACAATTTAACTGTTTTATTAATGCAACAGAGAAACAAGAACAAATCTCATTTAGGGCTTTTAAATCTAAACTAAAGGTTCTTGAGGCCGATTCTACAACATGAACCTGATTTTTATAGCTCGATATTTTTCTTTGTGTATTTTTTTGTGTCGTATTTGTTGCCACCTTTTGGCCAGGACTCTTTTGAAAAAAGTTTTTTAGTCTGAACGGGGATTTATCCTGGTAAAATAAAAGTTACATAAAGTACAATTAAACTATGACCTCATTTAAATTTGCTGACTTATTTGGGAGAGTTTATTAGTTTTTCACATATATTCATGCTTGAATGTGCTTTGCCTTTAAATATGCAGTGCTTAGCAATGACTACTGTCTCTGTTTGGAGTCCAGAGCATCATGTGACCAAAGCCGTCAACCTCAATGTTGAGCCTTGATAAAATATTTCCAGCTTGGTCAAAGGTTTTAAGATGAATTTCATTATTATAATTGTTGTAGTTGTTGTTCTGCTGGCTGGTGGATCCAGTGGGACCAGCAGGTGGAGGATCGCATGTTGACCTCGGCGCTGGCGGCATTGTGTGAAGCCGCTCTTTGACTCTCCCAGCTTTACTTTGACGTGGCTCCGGGTTTCACATTCCCTCCATTGTCCCACGAGACGCTGCGGGTCTCACCTGTGCCTCTTTGTCTGCTGCTGGCTGTCAGACACACAGCATAGGGAGGAGATGTGGAGCCATGGCTCCGGGTCATCAGAGCCGATCCGCTCGCTCTGAGACGATCAGCGTTACGACGAGACGTTAGTCAGGAACGTTTTTCATCTATTTATTGTTCTATTCCTCTAAATGTTTGTTTATTTCATCAACTTTATAACTCAGGATGGTTCAGGCTTCAAATGTTATTAATTAAACCTGCAATACCTCTACTGACCACAGGGAGCGCTACTTGTGGCAGGAAATGACAAAAACAATGAAAAATCATTATTAAAGCTGCAATATATAATTTTTATAAACATTTTTTTTTACATATTTGCTGAAACTGTCACTACATCCTGACAGTTTGGGATGAAGAAAGAAAATCGAGCTTTAACCTTTGCTTTCTGCTATGCTGCGACTAGCATAGCCTGTTGTTAAAGCCGATGCTAACTTGCACGGCCAACGATGTCAGCGGACAAACAGTTTTCCTGTAACAGTAAGTTGTTTCTCTGCCATTAGAACATTTAGCAACACAATTAGCATATTTAATGCTGTCAATCAAGAACAAGGTTGATGGACAGCGCTAAGACCCTCCCCCTGCCTCTGATTGGTTGTTTTTGATACATTTCTTCACACAGCAATAACAGAACAAGGAGGAGGAGGTGGTGGTGCAAAACTTGTTAAAACCAGAAAGTTTCTCACTAAACAAAGATAGAAACCTTTAGATTTTAACAAGTTGTATCTAATTTTAACGAGAACCTTTGTTGTAATGAGAAACTTTCAGGTTTTAATAAAATTTCACAAGAAAGTTTGATGTAAAACTCATTAAAAGGAGAACGTTTCTTGTTAAACCGAGATATAAACTTTTGCATTTTAACAGGTTTTATTACTCATTTTAATGGGAAATTTGGTTGTAACGAGAAACTTTCATGTTTTATGACATAAAACTTGTTAAAATGAAAAAGTTTGTCTAAACGATATCCAAAACTCAATTAAAAAAAAAGACTGTTTCTTATTCAAACAAGATATAAAACTTGTGTTTAGGGAAAACTTTCTCGATGTTTTCGCTCTGGAGAAAGTTTTTCTGTTTAAACTACAAGCTGTTCTGGGATTTGTTTTCCAATCTCTGGCAGTTTAACGTTTCCGCAGTGAAGCAATGCAGCAATGCAGCGACCACAAACCAATCACAACCAAGACAAACTGCTTCAAACACCACGACTCTGCCTGCAGCAGCAACAAGTGATGTGATGAAAAGTTTTTTTCGGTGCTTCATGAAACTAAAACCCAAACAGGGAGCCAGAAGTGAAATCTGTTCCAGTCAGTCTCCGACTGAAATGAAGCAGGAATGGCTGGAAGAAAAGCGCAGAACATGGAAAATATCCCGTCCTGGTCCTGGAGGTTTCACTGAAAGCTGAACAAACCATCATCTGTGACTCAGGCTTGTTGTTGTTGACATTCATGCAGAACCAGAACATGTTGCTGCCTGTCGGCTGCCGGGAAAACGGCACCGCAGGCGAAACCTGGATGAATGCGCCGTTCCTGGGAACGGTCCAGCTCAAACACACTGCTGCATCATTTTTACTCTCTCTCTCACACACACACACACGCTGCCTGAGACTGAGAGGGAAACGTTGTTTGTTCAGGTGGAGGAGGAGCTCAGCGCTTTCATCCTGTCCACCTGAGTACATACAGGATCCAGACATGGAGAACAGAAAAGTTTCTGCTTTTTCAGCTTCAGATCCTGCAGGAAGATTTTCCAATCCTGCTTCTTCATTTAGATTTCTGCACAGTTCTGTAAAAGGACTTTGACTAGGCCATTGCAGCACCTTGATTCTTCCCTTTTACAATCTCACATTTGTCCGTAGTTCAGACTTCTGCAATCTTTACTATCCAGACATTTCAAGTTTAAAATCACTGATGTGACATTTGGAAAAAACTTAATTCCTTTACATAAATATCTACTACAGGAAATTTGGTGCCTTATTATATGAAATACCATCTTCGTTCAATTTCCAATGTTTAAACAAAATTTAAAAAAACTTTTAAAACAATACGTTTAGTACTTCTGACACAAATTACAACATATGGACTGTTCTCACTCACACACACACACACACACACACACACACCCACACACACACACACACACACACACACACACACACAGACTGTTATAGCTCCTTGCCACTACTCTTCTGCACACCTCCTCGCTATTTGGTACATCTGTAAATAAACATCTATATCCTGTATAGCACTTCTGGATAGATGCAAACTACATTTCGTTGCTTGTACTTGTGACAGTGCAATGACAATAAAGTTGAATTCTATTCTGTTTTAGTGTCATTCTGTTGCGAGTTTAATTTTAATAATGAACTGAACTTGATGCACTAACTCAATCAGTCCAGCTAAATAAAACTTTAGAGCTGCTAATGTTACACGACGTTTGGAAAAAACATTTTATGATAAATATCTACCATTGGAACCTTCCTAAAAGAAATACAATTTTATTTAAGTTTTTGGGTTTTAAACTAAAGACTAACAAAACTTTTGCCCAAAAGAGAAAATATTAATTTTTTCTGTGGAAATTAATACAGAGAAAGTGAATTAAAAGATCTAAAAGAATATTTTTGGTGTCATTCTCTTGAGTTTCATTTTAACAACGAACAGATCATGTTAAGTTCATTTGGAATAAATGTATGAACAGATTCTTTTGTAAAATGCGTCGAGACGAATCTGCTGGGAATATCATCCGGATTCTGGGAAGTTTCCTTCTTGGGAATAATCCATCGTTCTCTGAAGACGCAAAAAGTTGATTCTTTAATCAGCAGATATTTAAATAATTCCTAGTGAAAGTTCAAGGCTGGACTTTTGTTTTTACTTTAGCTTCATCTTTCTGCGACCTTCGTCATATTTAGTCTGGAAATCTGAAGCGGCGAATCTGGAGGTCATGATGAATCAGAGCCAGACAGAAGACAGAGACGGGTTTAATCTGTTAATGTGCATAAAAATAGCTTTATTTCCAATAATAAATCAGAACCTGCATGTAGAAACCAATGATTCATTGGCTTCTTCGCTCCACTGGTGTTTGACATTAAGCAGCAGAACTTTCTGTCCACGCCGACCGCTCAGACCTGGGAACGACGGACATTTTTATTTTTCCCAGCTCCTAATCTCAGAGCTCCGCCCCCCGGCGCCGCTGGGCATCGAGGTCGGCTCGCTCACGCAGAACCTCCTGGACTCGCCCACGGCGTTTCGTTTCAGTAACAAAAAACGGAAAAATAAAAAGAGGTCAGGCCCAGGTCTGCTGCCGTCAATGCAGCTCATCGCACAACATCCCCTGAATATCGAGATGAACCACATGATTTCTCCTTCTACACATAAAAACAGCAAAAAACATAAATATGAAAGCAAAAAAAAATGTCTAAAAGATAAAAGAAATTCTTACAAAATAAATCGTTTCAAAACTAGGTCTCTGAAAATCAAACTAGTGTGTATAAAACTTTGAGAATCACATGTACAACAGCTTAAAGGGCCAGACACCCAAACCTGAAGGAAGGCAATAAAATTATTTGACAGTTAAATTAATACAAAAAGGGAAATTGATCTAAAGCAGGAAAACAAACGAGGAGGATGAGGAGAGTTAGTATAAAAAAACTTTACATTTACAGTCGATCACATGAGCGTTACCGTGGGAAACACAAACTATTTGGCATTTAAATATTTGGTAGATATTTCTGCTGCCAGGAAGCGGCCAGAGTACCAACCGTCAGATAGGTTTTACTGAAGGACTATTTACAGGTCGGATCAGTCTGGGTCCGGCCGTCTCCGCCAGAGAAACACGAGCTTCATTAAAGAAATTCATATTTTTGCTTCAGATTTGCTCGTGGCGTCTCAGGCTGACTGGAGAAAACGGTCGGTGTAGCTTATCGAGGAAAGCCCTGACGAAAAAAAACAACAGAACCAAAACGAGACGGAAAGGTTTTCCAGAACCTCCAGGAGGATTTTCACCTTCCACCCATCGGATTTGTGAATGAAAGGGGGATTCGATTCACGCGAGTCGGGGTGGAACCCTGGAAACTCCTCCGAAAATTAATTTCTGCTAAACGTTTGTCCCAAACTGGAGGCACGGCGGTGATCATTCCTAAACATCCTGAGGATTTTCTCTCCTTCCCAGCGGCGGCGGCGCTCTGTGGTTTCCCGCCGTGACCCGGGTCGTACGCGCCGGATCGGAGGGCAGGAGGGCAAACGGACCCGAGGAATCAGAATCTAGTTTTAATTAAAAATCTTTTACAGAAGAGAGCAGAAACAAAAACAGGCCTGCCTCTGGGACTCCAGCAGATAAATTAAAAATATTAACATGATTGTGATCTCTAACAGCAAAGCTAACGGCTACAGGCCTTTTCAAAATAAAAGCAGTCTGAAAAACTTTTCCATCAAAAAAAAGAAAGGAGACAGAAACTGCAGACTGAGGAAGACGAGTGAATAAATAATATCTGTTAGTGTTTAGCAGGAAAAGTTCATTCTGTTGTTTTTTTCCTCTCAACTTGATCCGGGAAACACGGCGTACCGCAGCGGAAACGCTCCAACCTGCCAGGAAACTCAGCCTCTGATTGGTCAGTGAGATTCGTACACATCAGGAGGCGGAGTCAGTCAATCGGTCGAGGCGTCGGGGATTCATCCGACGCTGAAGAAACACGAGGTGATGAAGATGAGGCACTGCAGGGCCGCCGGTCGGCCCGTCAGGATTTTACGGCTGAGGTGTGTGTGTTTGTGTGTATGTGAGGTCAGGGAGGAAGGAGGCGGGGATGGGGGCGGGCCTACGCGTAGATCTCTGTGGTGGGGGCCTTCTTATAGATGGGCTTCTTCCCCAGGTCGTAGCTGCCTTCGTCCTTCTTCTTCATGCGGTAGATGAGGAGGAGGATGAGGAGCACGGCGAACATGAGGCAGACGGCGCAGCTCGCGATCACAGCTGCAGCAGACAAACAAAAACACACATTTTATTTCATTTAATCAAATATAAGACTCCCTAAAATAGACGCGGTGAGCAAAGTGTGGTCCGTGGGCCTTTTGAGTCAAGAACGGTAAAAATGTGGCCAATAAAACAAAACGACTGACGAGACCTAAAACACAAAATGTCTGGTTTTTCCTTTAATTTTGCATCACTTTGAATCATTTTATGATCTGGATCTTAAATGATTCACAGATTTGTTTTTTGTTGACAAAAACTAAAAAACGGAAAACGTTTGGACGCCACTGCTTTAAACGGCAAAACCAATTTAATTTAAAATGATTTAAATGTTCTAAAATATTTTTGCTCCATTATGTCTGTTTTAAATAAAATTATTGGGGAATAAAACAGGCACAATGTGAGGCAGAAATCAGGACTGATGTGTAAAACAGACTTCAAAATAAGAGCATAAGTATAAATAGCCGATGACCAAACTTCAACACAGACTTTTTAATTTTACAAAACAGCAGAATAAAATAAGAATTTATCTGGAAAAATGAATCTATGGGAAGCTGAGTGCGCTGAAGACTTTCACAGTAAAAAAGGGTAAAAGTGAGCTGAGTGGCAGCGGGTCGGCGGCTGCGCCGCCGGTACCGACCTGCCAGGACCTCCGGCTTGTTGAAGACGCCGTCCCCTTTGGCCTGGGACATCAGGACGTTGGACGGGTTCTCCTCCTTGGCTTCGGGTTCGCCGCCCAGCAGAGGAATCTCGTTTCTGTTCTTCACCAGGTCGATCTCGTTGTCTTTTGGTCGCACCGGGTCCGGCAGGTCAGGGATCTTGTTATCGAAGTCGGGCTGCAGGGGAAAACAACCGGGTCAGAACTCGTTCCAGAACCTCACAGAACCAGCATTCAGAACTGTTCTCACCTTAGCTGAAGGTCTGGACTCGGTTTCTAAAGAGAACGGAAAAAAAATATTTTAGATCCAAGCAGAACTTAAAGAACGTTTTGTTTTTAAGAACCAGAACCGACCTCCTTCTCCGGATCCGGACACGTCGTATTCTTCATCGTAATAATCATCGTCTTCATCGTCTGTGAAACCAAAGTCGGAGCCGTTGGAAGAGTCTCCCGATGCCTCCATGTCGCCGCCGTCCGTCGACATGGCGACCGTCTGCGTGGTGCTCATGGGCATCCACGTCTCCGTCTCCCTGACCTGCTGGGACACAACGGACGGTTCAGGAAGGATTTCATTTCCCAAACTACAGATCCAGAATTCCCGGGAATCTTTAAACATCCAGATCCAGGAATCATCACCGAGAACCGGACCGGATCGGACCCAACGGCACTTTAATCACATTTCAGGATCCCACTGACTGCAGACACACACCTCCATCAGCCTGATTAACACACACACACACACAGTTAATCAGCTTTAAGGATGAAGCAGTGTGTGTGTGTGTGTGTGTGGGGGTGGAGGGGTGTGTGTGTGAGAGTGTGTGTGTAACAATGACAACAGGAATTCCCAACCAGCTGCTAAAGGCTCCAAGCAGGAAACGGTTCAGCTCCCAGAGGAAGGAAGCAGAGAAGAAAAACTTCATTCTGAATATTTTTCATCAGCCGTAGAAGAATCCTCTCAGTGGTTTTAAATCTGTAAACTGGGAATTCTCAGTTGGAAAACGGGAAAACATGCAGAGATAACCTGCAGCCAAACTTCAACAGGATTCCTTGTTCCAGACGTTTTCCTCAGAGACTCATTCCTCACAGCTGCAGAGCTTCTTAGGACAAAATACTCCTGCTTTCACTTCTTCCTGGTTCTGACTTCAAACCGACCGGCGCTGATATCAACAGAACCAAACGAGTCCGCTGGACGGATAATTCCCGACTGCTGTGGTTTAGTAAGTCAGTTCTAACCAGTTAAGGGAACTGAACCCGAGAGCAGATTTAACTGAAACAGGAATAAAAGGTTGAGCTTTTAAAGCTTTTATATATAGAAATGGGAATTTCTCGGAATAAAAGTCGACCACAGACACCACATCCTCACGGGCCGGGCCAGCAGCGCTGACGTCATGGTTCTGGTAATCGCTTCCATGTGAGTTCTGCAGCGACGTGTCGATGAACACGACTCTGGAGCCGACTCCGTCTTCACACCGGAGCAGCCATTTTCCTCTCATGGTACCTTCACCCTGAGTGGGAATGTTTTCTGGAAGTTCTTGAAGTGGCGTCGGCTCAGAGACCCGTTTCCGGCCCTGCAGGCGGTTCTGCCTCAGAAAGTGGCGACTCGTGGCTCTGCGTTTCCTCATCCCGAGTCGGGCCGCAACACGCCTGCCGAGTTACGTTACAGGAATCCCATTCCTCGGAGCCGGGCGGATTAAAGCAGGAATGAGTCACAGGTTTCCATGGCGACCACTCAGGCCTGCTTCTCTTCACTCTGCAGGTTTAAAGGCCCTGAAAACTGCTTCTTTTTAAAATGATAAACCTTTCCGACTGGCATATTTCAGCCGGATTTAACTGGAAACATTTTGGGTTTGTGAGTAAATATTTATTCCGACTCTGCAACCAGAACCAAAACCAGCAGAACTAAGTAAAGAACAAAGGTTTGCTTGTTCCGGCTACTGGAAGAACTTGGAGCTATTCGAGATTCCTACTGGATTTGGCTCCAGGAAAGATGGAAAGAAAAGAAAATGACTGACATTTCACACCAGTTCATCTATAAAGCACCAATTCACAACAAATCTCGTCTAGAAGAACTTTACAAAATAATTTCAACTCCATCATAAATAATAACAGCTCATTTTTAGCTCAGCATTTTCACCGACTTTGAAAACATTTGGCAATTTCAGTTTTTACCACAAAATCATAAAGCACTAATTTACTAGGCTGTTTTGTAAACTTTCAGTTGAATAATGATCAGAACAGTTTTATATTCATGCTCTTATTGTGAAGGGGATGAACAGCAGTTCTGTTTGCTGTCCTTGCGTTTTCATTCAGGTAACTTTGACCTCCAGTCCGATTCAACAGTTAATGAAAACATTTAAAAATAAATGTTTGACCAAACGGTTCTGTAAACAATCTACCTGCTGACTTTTAAAAATGCATTTTTAGACAGTTTTCTGCGTTAATGAGGGAAGATTGACTGGATCTGAGCGGCAGCCTGTTAATCAGTAACTCGTTAAAACTCGTTTAATGTTTCATCCGTGTGGCTTCATGTCCAGTAATGAACGACAGATCAATTATTCAGGAAGTTGGGCTGAACTCATTTGGATTTTAGTTCTGCGGATTTAGACTGAAGCTCATGAGGTTGAGCAAGACTTCATGTTCCAGTGCATTAGGTTCTGGCCCAGTTAGAGTTAACTGGTCCAACTGGCTGGAATCGTCACCATGTTAATGTTTACCATAACAGCTTCTCAACCTGGCGGCCCCTGACCTTTAACCCCCTGCAGTTATGAAACTCGAGTCAGAGCGGCGAGCCGAGGATGATCCCAGTCGGACCGAGGGCGGGAAGATGGGATCCGTTACGCAAGAGGAGACCAGAACCGGGCCGAGTCCGTCACAAAAATAATCCCAGTGAGGTCCGGAGACACGTTTGGCCTCGGCAGCGCCGGGTCGATCCACAGAACATGAAACCCGACAGAACCACAAACAAAGCCTGCAAACAATAAGATCAGCAACTTTAATGGACGGCGCTATAAATACCGGGCTCCACCCGACCCGACAGCTCAGGAGATGAAACTGAAGCTGCGCGGACGGCTAACCAAACACGGCTGTTGCCCTGGAAACGCCACCACAACCAACCTCAGCAGGCAGATTGGAACCAAATGTGTTCAGGAACACAAAGCCGGGCCGACTGCGGTCCAAACGTCATGGAGAAGCGGGAATAAACGACACCATGTGCCGCAGAGAGACGATGTTTACTGACAGAAACATCAGCGGCCGTCCGCCTTCGGTTCCGACTTTAATGAGCAGCATGTGACCCGCAGGCGGATGTGGAGCTGAGCCAAACCAGAACCTTGCATCCAGATGGACCCGACAAACAGGAAGGGGGAACTAAGAAAGGATCCAGAGTTAAAATCTGTTATTTCTCACTCTGAACGGACCTGCAACCCAGACCATCATCATCATCCCGACCCGGATAAACTCCCACCATCCGGACCGTTTCTGCCAAACAGAGCCGCTCTTTGTTCAACTAAAGCTTCTTAATTGCAGAGCTTGTTTGGTCTCGCCGATCATGTGACTCAGTTCATTACGCGGATCGCCAGGGATCCAAACTACAGGCATGGCGGAGGAAGGAGCAGAAAACTTCCAACAATCAAACGAAGAAACGGCCGACACGCTGGAGTTATCCTTCCGCTGGAATGTGGTTGGGAATGATGCTTATTAAGATTCACCGATTAAACCGATCATCAGATAAAAGACAAAGTTTGACTGCATTTCAGTTCAACTATTGTAGAAATTTTATGGGATATTTCGGTATGTTCCTGGACAGAAACTTCATCTCCAGGTTTATTTATGAGAAAACTTTTCAAACATGAATCATTCAGCAGCTTGAGACTAATTATCACCTCCATCCTGGGCCACCCACGTTCCAGAACAACCCAGTTTGGACCCGGATCCAATCCGTGACAGGGAACAAAGATGTGGACCTGCCTCCAGCATGTCAATGAGTGAGCCAACCGGGTCCAACTGAAAACAATCCCTCCGTCTGCCGACCCGGAGAGGAGCATCTGCTCCATTCACACGGAGCCGTGGAAACGGCGGGCAGAAACATCTACGTCTCAACCTGGAGGCGCGTGACCCCCAACGTCCAGTCAGACCTTTATGGACGCGGTTTCAGTCTGGAGCAGAACATCGTGCCTGGTCTTCCTACAACTCCTTCTGGTACTTTTAGCTGGTTCTAATCAGTCGGACTTTCAGGTCGTTTGGTCCAGAAGTAACTGCATCACCAAGCGCTGATGCAGTTATTTCTGAGAAGAAGCAGAAGCTCCAGTTTTCTCCCAGACTTCCTGTTTCATGGCGACAGACTCGATGAGAAGCGGAGGCTCTGGGCTAAATGGATCTAATGGGGTTCTGATGAGGATCCTCCTGAGGGAGCAACTGATCTTATCGACGCAGCTTTTATTGGACACTTCCTGCCAGCGATGAGACCGTGGGGCCACAATAACCAGACAATACCGGGTTGTTCCTGCAAAGACAACCACGCTGAAGAGCTTTTATTGGATGACAGATGCAGCTGCAGCTCTAAAGGTCAGGAAACATCAAATCCATTCAGTGTCATACAAAAGTCCCAGGAGACAAGAAGACATGACGGATGGACACAATAAGAGCTTCGACTTCCAGTAGGAAACCGAGGAACGGCCCAGTTAGAGGCATGACCTCTGATTCAGGGAAGATGGGTTCTGATTTCTGCTGCTGAGGGAAAATACTGAACATTTAGAATCAGAACATGAACGCATGACCGGACCAAAGCCTGCTGCAGTCGGTTCTGGTTCTGATCAGAAGGAATCTGCAGCATATTATTTATTTTCTGATATCTGACCCTGAAACATAAACAGAAAATATCAAACCTGGAGGCACGGCTGGTCCGCTGCTGCTTTCTGCTGACTGTAGCTCTGTGTGTGTGTGTGTGTGTGTGTGTGTTCTGACTCAGGAATGTGCCTGGATGTGGGCCGGCTCGCCAGTCGAGGTCTCGGCTGCTCAGTCAGCCACCACATTCCTGTCTTGGCTCTGAAGGAGCCAAAGCAAACCGACGCTCCGAGAACCAACGTCAGCCTGCAGAGTCCGGCAGGAAAACAGTCTCAGAGTCCCGACCGACTCAGAACTTTCTGGAAAATTACACGCCGACACTCGGCTGATCACAGAAACAGGCCGAGAACCAGCAGCCGAGATCTGCAGATCCAGCCAGAAACTCTCTGATCTGTGTGAGGACATTCAACGAGACACTAACTAATTTGATTTGCTCTCATTTACAGAGGAAAATTCCTCCGAGCTCCACAGCAACCGGCTCCGTTACGCAACAGCTGAGAAAACCAGCAGAACCTGAGTTAGTTTGCTTCCATCGCCAAACACGCCGGTAAACAATAAAACGTCAAGCAGAACCACAGCCAGGCAAATAAACGGAGCAGCAGGCAAACAAATCCAAAACCACGAGTGAAAAAATGACGTCAGATTTCAGCTGATTTAGGAAGCAAAACCTTACAGTGATTCAGGATGATCAATTCCAGAAGAGGAAGGCGATTACTGGTCCATTCTGCTGATAGATGCCAACTGAGTCCCAGTCAGCGTCCCGGGACAAAAGAAGCAGAACGGAGTTACAGATCATTTAACCTTTAGAGATTTCAAGATATAAAAGGCTATTATAAATAAAATATATCAACATCTCTCAGTGATGAAGGTTCCCACATCAGCTGTTCTGCTCACGATTTATGGAAGATGGGTTGATGAAAATTTACCTAAACATGGCGGAAAAATGTGAGCTTCCATCCCAACTTTAAGCTTTTTGGCTAAAAATGAGAAAAAGGAAATCATCGATATTTCAGAAGTTTTCCAACTGCCTGTTGGTTTTACAGAAGATCAGGGCCATCACCCAAACGTGTTCATTTAGAGGAATCATTACATTTTTACGCGTTAATGTTTTTCTTTGAATGTAACATTTATTTTAAAATGTTTCATTTAACTGATGAACCAAACAAAGTTTTCCAAATCAGACTGGAAACACATCTTTGGAAAGGAGGTGAAGTGAATCTTACCCAAATGTTTGGCGTTCACACATAAAACCCTTCAGAGGAAACTGAACTGTATTCATGCCTTTACGAGTTTCCGGTACGCCAGTAAACCTGAAGCACAGACATCCACTAACAGCGCTGGACAAAGAAGATGCTTCAGCCAGGATTCATTTCTGCTTCCAAAAACAATCTGATGAAGACGCTGGAAAAGTCTATTGCTGTGCTAACAGGAGAAATGTCTTTGTGTGTTTGTGCTCATATGGCCAGTTATTCAATAATGCTTTTTGTTGATATATAGTTTGATTAAATTGCGATAATAACCCTACAATTGACTTGATTAAAAACTTTAATCCAGTCCAACCACTACAGAAAATGTCTCTAGTCTCCAGAGTTCCTGGTTCGGTCCAGAGTTCCTGCAGGATTCATGGAAGTAGTTTAATTACAGTTCTTTCAAAGAAAGAAGAGGGATGAAAGTGATACGGGGGGTTTAAAGCTAAATGCACCCGTATAGTTCCCGTCGGCGCTGCCAGAGTATGCAGCGGTTGGACGGGGTGGAGGGAGGTCGGGTTCGGCGGCCCGCCAGCGCAGCCAGGAAGGACAAAAAGCTCCTCTCTCTGTGCCAACATTCCTGGGCCCAAAGGGATTTTATAGACCAGCGGACAGCAAAGCAGGAACCATTATTACATCCTAGTCATACTATTTATCACGCTCCCCTCCTTCCCTTCGTCCTTTCAACACGGCGGCTTTCACAGCGCCCCGTCATGCAAAGGAGACAAAAAAGAAAAACTTCCTTTAAAAATCCTGCTTCATTCTCTTGCAAATGATCCAAGAGGCTAAATGCCAAACCAGCCACATTCCTACAAGATCCACCAGAAAGGAGCCAACAAGCTGAGGGTTGCTGGATTAACTCCACTGATTAACAGCCTTTAATCTGCATTAATAGAGCCAATTAAAACCAATTTGAGATCAAACCGGCGCGTCACGCCTCAACAAACCACAGGAAGTTTGCTCTCCTTTACGCTCACATGTGACAATAACCTCTTTATTTAAAGGCAGGATAATTTTCCTCAGATCCTCGGGTGCTTTCCCGTCTCCCACCCCCATCCTGCTCAGGAAGGACCCGTTCCAACTTGTATCCCAACAGGAGCCGAAAACATTCAGGCTGACAAGGCCGGAAAGCTGGAACAGCCGGATGCGTTTGGCTCCATCTCTCCAGACTAAACCGAAACAAACCAACGTCGGATCCTTCGATTCCAAAAACTTCCTGTTTGGTTTCCAGTGGATTAGAAATCCAACTTAATCCTCAAACACATTCCGATCATTCCCGTGGCTCTGCTTGCATTCAGAGCACGTTCTTTTGTCAGGTGAGGAAACATTGTTATCGATTAGCGAGGAACGCCGAAGCCACATACCAACGATGACCTCAGCAGGAGATGAAAAGGCGGCGAGTGAGAGGGAGGCGGAGGGAAGACTTTTCAAAGAGCCGGAAAAAGAGAGAAGAAAGATGGAGCGACAGGCCGAGGAGGCAAGAGCCTGGAGCTTCGCCTACAGAGCAGGAGAAACGGGATGAGGGGGAATGTTTCGGTGGGAAAGCTGTAGGTGTTTCCACACCAGGCCCGGCTAGAAAGGAGCGTCCCCTGTGAAAAGACCCTGAGGCCCTATTGAGATCCCTCCAAGTGTGTAAAATCCCCCAGAGGGCCGGTCAAGATCACCAGAGGTCACATTCCAGCATGAAGGAAGAAAAAAAGAGGAGGAGGTGAGGAATATCACAGACTGTAAAAAAGAGGTGGATCAGATCATCTTAGAAATTCCTGCCGGCTTTCCGATGATTGAAGCCTGGAAGAGGGTGAAAACCCATCAGGCATGCAGCTAAACCTGCCATTACTGCCATTTCCCTCCATTAGTTCAGAGAAGCTCGGAGGAGGAGAGGACTGTGGGTGGCCCGCAGCACCACTTCTCCACCTCCACCCAGAATTATCACTCAGTGAAAACACACACACACAAAAAACAATTAAAGTCACAGTTTTATTTACTCAATCCAGGAAAAATCAACCAATCACATGACCAATCAGCTGTTCCTGCTCGGAGACAACAAGGTCACATGACTAAACCGAGGAACAAGAATATAACTAAAACCTCCAACGGCTGGTCAGAACCAAGAGATGGCGGTTCTACTACGACCCAAAGGGAACCAGAACCAGGAGAACCAGGAACTTTATAAAAGTTGCAACAGGTTGCTGGAGAAACTGGTACCTGCCTCAACAGTTGACCAATCAAAGAAATCCACTCCCGTCCAAAATACCCAGGATTTCCACTTCCATGAGCCCAACGTCTACACCAGGATGATTCACTGGGTCGATTAGATCAGGTCAGATTGATCCCGTCAGGGTGCCTCTGACCCAATCTGGATTAAGCAATTTCTGTGTTCATTTGTCCATAGACCAAGCCCACAGCATGACACATGGAGATGGATGATGGTCTACCACACTAGACTCATCCAGCATCGGTTTAATCTTGGAAATGTCTTTTCTTACAAATGTCTTCTCTTGCTGAAGGATAATTCATGTTTAAACATGAGTAGGATTAGGATCAGCTAAATCTGACCAACAAACTGTTAATCTTTACAGACTGAGCTGAGGAAATATTAACAAAATGCTGTTCATGACAGACAGCAGAACATTGTGAAATTTGTTTTTGCAGTTTCAAAATGCAGCCAAAGTTGAAAGAAAAGTCTGGATAATTGCTGATTTGGCTTTTTTTTTTTTTTTTTTAAATGAGAGGTTCTGGACTGAGGAGAGCTGCTGGATCAGCAAACACCATGGAAAAGCCCAAACCGACACCAAAAGGTCCAAGGAAGGAGTCTGGTTCTTCCAAACCCGCAGCACACAAATTCTTTCGGGATTAAGTCAACCTTTTGGATCTGGGAACACAGGAAGTCCCTGTTTAACTCTTCCCAAATGTTTGGAGGAGGAGGGAAAACTTGCTCCAGTTTCTCCTCAACATTTACACTAAAACAGACATCTATGAAGTTAGATTATACTGGATACTAGAGGAAACGTTATCTGGGTTACAACTGAGCAGTTCTGGTTCTGCTGCCCCCCACCTCCTTCCCGATCTGGGCCCCATCTGGGATAATGGGAGCAGGCTGTGGGAGACCGAGCCTGAAAGCCCGCAGTTTTACAACAAACCACATAGAAATCAGCCAAAGTCACAGCTGAACCCGTTAAACCAAGCACAGAAAGCAGTGGGCTCGGCTCGGTTCGGCCTGGATGGACTCACCGACTCTGAGAGGACGGAGGCGGCCAGCATCAACACGAGGCACAGGGGGGAAATCATGGCTGTCCTCTCGCTTCGCAGCTTGTTTGGATCAGATACGGGAGGATAAAACTGGATATTTAACACCTTCCACCGGCTCCGGGTTCGGACTGGTGAGTCTTCACTGCTCCTGGGTCCAACTTTAGTCCAGAAAAGGTTCCGTCTGCTCCGGCGTTTGTCGCTTTAACCGTTTGTTTCCTATTCTGTCTGTCTCCGCTGCCCGCTGGATCTCTACTGGGGCTCAAGCGCCGGCTCGTCCGCTCCTCTATGCTTCACATGGAGTGACGTAGCCAATCAAAATCCGTGACGTTACGAAATTTTCCGTAATCCAACAGGTTGACTCCGCCCCTCAGCAACAACGCCAGAAAAATACTCCGCCATGTTGGTGAGGGAAGGCAGCTTGGATTCTGCTTGTTTCTTTAGCAGTCATACGTCAACGCAGCCGCCATATTGAAGAGGATATCCTTATTTGAGTTGTGAAAGCACTTTTTTAACGATATGGGCCGCACAAGAACTAATCCAGCCCAAAACCCCGGGTTTCCGGAACCAGCAAAAAAGGTGAGGCAGCATTTAGTTTCTCTGGTCCTCAGATGGGGAACACACTGCCTGAAAAAATATGTTCAGAACCCAATGGTTCCTTTAAATCAGGACTGAAAACGTGTTGGGTTTACTGCAGCTTCTGATAAACATTTTGAATAAAAAACTCTTTGGCTGCTTAAATCATGAGAATTAAAACTAGATTTAAATTTAAAATAAAACATTCACCAAAAGTTAGGTTCAGGTTTGCCTTAAATATCTGTATATGTACCACAGATTTTTATTCTGTGGTTTTGCTTTTATAATGAATCATGTTAAACAAACAGTGTTGCTATGTGTATGAATAAACTACTTTATTTACCTGAAAACCAGACTGATAAAGTTTTAAAAGTAGTTTCCACTGTTTATGGTGCAATGTTGTAATGATGTTTGTGAAATAACACAGTAAATATATTTTTTTTTACCTATTTAGAAATTGTCATAATAATAAAATAACTAGTCCAGAATTTGTTGTTTGAGAATATGTAATGCTGTAGAGCCACTCAGACATCTGGAGTTTGGTAACACAGGAGGCAGTTTATGTTCCTTTAGCATTAAAACGTCAATCTTTTTTTAAGTGGAGCTGTCTCAGTTAGTATCTGTTTTTATGACAGTTAATAACAATACAAACCTTTAAAACAACCAACCCCACAGGTTATTTTATCTAACTCGGGGATTACTTTCACTTTCCTCCAAACAGAAATAACTGCATGAATGATAAGAGAACGCTGGTTGAATTTCTCTGAGTTAATCAGTCATGAAGCCGCCATTAAAGGGTTTTCTGTCTGTTTCGGGGAAAGCTGAAGCAACTGACGGGTTTTTTCTCTCCGCTGCTTCATGGAAACTCAGGGTGACGACATCTTCTTCCTCCTT
Source organism: Brachyrhaphis roseni (assembly GCA_903066815.1). Lineage (NCBI taxonomy): Eukaryota > Metazoa > Chordata > Actinopteri > Cyprinodontiformes > Poeciliidae > Brachyrhaphis > Brachyrhaphis roseni. The sequence continues at coordinate 27,541 of CAEFZY010023069.1, read as the reverse complement.
TCTACTCTTTCACTCTCTCACCACAAGAGCGCAGTTCATTTCATTTTCCTGTTTGCATCCTTTTCTTTTCTGATGAGTGGTCTGTGTTTTCACTTTCATAAATCACATTAGTTACCTAAAAAACAAAAAAGTTTCTCTATCCAGACCAAATTGGAACTTTGTTGTTCTGAGGTAAATAGATTTTATGAACAATTACTAAATCAAAACAAAATTTGGACATTAATTATGTATAATCAACAAATGTGGAAATTAAACTTTCCAACATATTTTTATTAAATGTTTTTTTTTTGTTTTAGATTTGTATTTTCCTCTCAGGCTGAGTTAACCCTTTCAGTTAATCAGATTATTATTGTAAAGTCAATTTATTTGAGGAACTGTATCACTGAGTGAAACACTTTACATAGATTAATTACAGACAGATGCCTTTATTTTAATTATGACGATTTTCTACATAATTTAAAATTGAAATAATACGTCAAACCAATAAAGAAACTCTTTTTAAAAACAAAAATGTGTTTGTTTTTTTCCCCCCACCAGGGGGCTTTTTGTGGGCTCTAGTTCCCCTTATTTGACAGGAAAGGAGAGGGGGGAAGACATGCGGCAAATATCGTCGGGTCCGGGAGTCGAACCTGTGACGGCCGCGTCGAGGACTCAAGGCCTCCAAATGTGGGTCCCACTATCCTCTATGCCACCACAACACGCCCCAACAAAACCTGACTCAATGGGACGTATATTCTAATTCACAGTAAATATGTTCTTTTTCAAACAAAATAGAGATTATTTGACAAAATCAGGCTTAAAACCTGCTGCTGTTTTATTTAGTTTAATTTTTCCACATTAAAGCCAACATACCAAACATTTTGTTAGATATTTTTCTCTCATCTTTATTTATCATCCTATTCATTAGTTGCTGCTTTAGCATTTATTTTTTGACCCATCTGCTGTAATTAAATAATATTTTCACCATCTAAAACATATTTTTAGTATATCTGAACTATTCAATAATCATAACTAATGGCTCATACGCAGATTAATCATAGATATTTTCTGTATCTTTTGAAATACATTTATATTTTTGTTGATTATGAACAGCAGGATGTTAATGTGTGAATTCTGCATGGCTTAGATTTGCTTATTTATAGAAACTTTTAGAGGTTTTTGGTATTTTATTCTTTCATGACTGAGTTTTCGCTGAGAAATACAATAAAACCCCAAATCTGGGTACGCAAATTCACACATGAAGAGGATTCTGGATCCAAACCTCGTCTGGAGGCTTTCCATGTGGAGTTTCCACGTTTTCCTGAGTGCATGTTTCCTCCCACAGTCTGAAGGCGTACGCTGACTCGCCCCCAGGTGTGAGTCCGTCATGGGACGGACCGGCAGCAGCGGCCTGAAAGACGCAGCAAAGCTCAGGAAGTGAATGGAAGAAAGGAAAGCCTCACTCTCAGGGGACAGCCTGTAATAATAACTGCTTATCTTCAGAATATGATTGGAATCAGTGTTTCTATTACGTTTGACAGCTGAGACACAAGGTGGGGATTTTCCTGTTTGCTGTTTCATTTCATCCATGATGAGAAGGAAACAAGTTTAGATAAGAACATTATGAAGTGGGGAAAACCCAACGGCTGTACCTGCGCGTTCTCCGAGCCGTTTGCCTATGAAAACTCCTCATGAGCTGACTAATATTAGCAGCATGAAGGGAAAGTGTCACAGAGCAGCTGGAAACTCCTAAACAGTTAAAGTGACTGTAGGCGTAGTGTTTGCTTTGGAAGGAGGAAAGTTTCATTCCCTGCCAAACCTGCTGGCCTTATCAGCTCAGATCAGGCAGTTAAACCTGCTGCGGATATTGCTTACATACGGCCTCGCTCACAGAAAGAACTCCTTCTCCCAGTTTCAATGTTTCACTGTCAGAAAATAATGAAAGATTATCAGATATTAAAGGAAATACAAGATATAAAAACAGAAAAGTGAGATTTTAGACTACTGAACAAAAATGAAGCCCAGGTGGAGAAGCAGGAAACACGAACATTATGTTGATGATTCAGCATTTCGTCATTATTCTCTGTAATCTTTTTCTTTTCAGTCTCTAAGTTTTATTTCAATCGGCCCGTCGACCCAGAAAAGTCTTCCGTACCGGTGTCAGGACACTTGATCTCATGGAGATTCATCCTGGTTAAATAAAACTGAGTGAAATTGTCATTGTTAATATTGTTTGAGTTTGTTCATGTGGACAGGGGAGCGTTGATCTCTGGTTACCTATGAAAACTTTTGTTTTATTTATAAAAGTCTTAATTGTAATTTCACACATTTTTTGTTGCACAAATGTGGGCCAGTTGATTGAAATCATATTTTGTTTGATTTTATAAATGAATTGGTTGGTTGACCTTTGATGACCTCTGGAAACATTCAATAATATTTTTAAAATGACAGCAGCCCAAATGAACGTTTTTCTGTAAGGAGTGTCTGAAGGACTGGTGGAGAGAGAAACCAGCAAGAGAGTGTCCAGTTTGTAAGAGGAAATCTTCAAGGGTGGAACCACCATGTAATCTGGTTCTGGAGAACCTGTGTGAATCATTCCTACAGCAGAGAAACCAAAATGCTTCAGAGAGTCTCTGCAGAAACTCTGAGAAACTCAAACTCTTCTGTCTGAATCACCAACACCCAGTGTGTCTTGTATGCAGAGATTCAGAAAAACACACCAACCACAGATTCAGGCCTATTGATGAAGCTGCTCAGCAACACAAGAAGAAACTTCAGGAAACTCTGGAGCCTTTAAAGAAGAAGCTGGAGAGGTTTGGTTACTGGGTTTCTGTCTTGACCTCTGAAGGTTTTAACTCAGGGAACCACAGCTGGGCTGTTGATGTTGGAGACGGTAATTTCTGTGAACTTGGTGTGTTAGCTGAGTCTGTCCAGAGAAAGGGAGACATAGAGTCTGGGTTTTGGGTTCTGTGGTTCTATAAAGGCAAATACTCAAGACAGTCACCAGATCCTTTCACAGATCTCCCAGTGCAGAGGAAGATACAGAGGATCAGAGTGAATCTGGACGGAGGAAAGCTGTCGTTCTCTGACCTGGATACTAACACACACATACACACCTTCACACACTCCTTCACTGACAGGATGTTTCCTTACATCACCACTACAGCTGCAGCAAAAATCTTACCAACAAATGTCTCAGTTAGCAAACCGCAGCTCTGATGTTCTCAACTTTTAATTTCTTTAACTTTGGTTTCTAAATTCTTATAACTATCTTTATTTTATTTTAATGATCTGTGTGTGTAATATCGGCTGCCGTCTGCAGCTGCAGATTTTAGATCAACAGAAATCAGTTCTGACATCAACCTGTTGACAAGCTGGCTCTCTCAGGTTTGTTGTTGAATGTCTAGATGTTTTGATCTACGTAAGTCAAGCTTTGCTTTCATTTTGAGCAAGAGTCCTAACAAACCTGATGAAAATCTTTTCATCTTAAAGTAGCAGTTTGTAACTTTTCTAAAAAATATATTTTTTATATATTTGTTAAAACGATCACTCCGTCATGACAGTATGATATGAGACAGATGATGCCTTCTCCCTACTGACTTGCTGTCATCTACAGAAATACACTGCTCTGTCAAAAACAACCAATCAGAGCCAGGAGGAGGGGCTTATTGCTGTCAATCACCTTTGTGTATGCGCTGCTCACAACCTTCCCCTTTCTCTTTGCTGCACAGGCTGCCATGAATGCTCAGGCTAGTTAGCACGGCACCAATCATGACAGACAGACAGTTTAAACAGTTTAGCATTGCGTACTTGAGGATGATTGACAGCACTAAGACCCTCCTCCTGGCTCTGATTGGTTGTTTTGCATTTCTTCAGATGGCAGCAGGAGTACAGGAAGGAGGAGGAGGAGCAGCTCAATCTTTCCACCGTTTCTCATTTACACTGTCAGGACATGGTGACAGTTTAAATAAATGTGTAAAAAAAACATATTTCTTTAAAAGTTACATACTGTAGTTTAAATGTTTGTGGATAAATAAGACTGTTTGGTCTCTTATTTATCATATGTAGTTGTAACCTTTGCATGAATCTGCATGTTTTATCTCTTTGCTGCGACCAAAATCCAACAGAATAAACCTGAAAAGGACAAATGAGGAAAATCCAATAAATATGACTCTGACTGAACAGAAAAATAAAACAAACGTTTTTATTGAATGTCAGATCTCTGTCTCCAAAGACTTGATTTGTGATAATCTGATTGATTTGTTTAGTCTGACTGAAACTCCTAATAATTATTTACATTTTTACATGACTTATTTTTCATCTGAAGCTGCTTTCAGCTCAACTTTAATCCAGATTTTAAACGATGTGAAGAAACTTTTGTTTACATGTCAGAGACTTTAATGCATGCAATCAGAACTGACAGTGTTCCCCTTTGAGCTTAAGTTCCTGTTTGATGGTTTATGTTAATATCTGGTCATCTGCTTTTCTTCTACTATAACATTTAAAGGGGATTTCTGCCCTAATATTTGCATGAGTCTTAATCATCTGACATTTATTGTGGTTTTACATGCAGAGACAGGGAAAAAACTGATATGAAAGAGAGAAAAGGTCTCCAGCATTTACATTTAAGATGACATTTAGAAAAAGTTTTATGATGTCAGAAAAAGCAGAAGTGAAAACAAAACCAGCAGAGTGTGGAGGAAGTCAGGGGCTGCATAAGGTCACCATCATGGTCCAAATGCTGTCAAAAAGCAGAAACTGGACCCACCGCAGTCATAGGGGGCGTGACGCACGCTGCGCCTCTGACAGCCTGAAGATGCCTCTGAAATGAGAAATCATTTAAAAAATGAGGAACCAAATAAACAATGGTTGGCTGATGGATGATGAAGCATTTCAGCCTGAGGCTCATAAGAGAGGTTCATAACATCCATGTTTTATTAACATCTAACAATTTAAAGAGTCAGAATTTCATTTTTATATTAAATGTTCACCAGATGAAAGTTTGATCCTGAAAAAAAGACTTATTCAAAGGAAATGCTGCCATCTACTGGTCACTGAGCGGAACAGACCTCAGATCAAATATTTAAATAGTTCAAGATGGAAGCAACAGATAAAAAACATTCTCTGGTAAACTTCTCTTTATGATTTACAAATTTAAACTCCCAGCGCATTCCACCGCTTTTTCTTCACTATTGTTTTCATCAATATTTCAGCAGCACCATTCTCCAGCTGTGATTAAAACTGAACCTGAAAACCTCATGTTGATCCAGACATCAGCGAAAAAGCAAACCCAGAGCTGCAGATTTCATCAACATCCGCTGCTGCAGAGGAACTTCACTTTATGTGAGTTTAAATAAGGATGTTTGAATTTTGGCTTTAATGTTTGGTCACTTAGTTTAGTTTATCTGGTGAAAAATGCAAACGTTTCATGTTTCTGATCTCCTTTCCCGTCATATCCACAGTGACCAGCAGGTGGCAGGATTGCTCCACAAACTGCTTTCTGATGACGTTTCATCTCAAAACTTTAACTTTAACTTATTTAGTTTCTTTTTCTTGAAACAAACTGAAATATTTCCATAACGTTTTGGAGAATATTTGCAATCCAGTCAAATTATAAAACTGTTAATATGTTATCATTCTGGAATAAACTGCAAACTTCTTGATTTTTTATTTTTGTGTTTTTATTTTGTAAATCACTTTGAACTGCCTTGATGCTGAAATGTGCCATACAAATAAACTTGATTGATTGATGATTGATCTGAACAGGTTAGCAGGTGATCTGTATCCTGAACAAGCATGTGGCAACAGTGGAGAGGAACCAGCGTTTCCAGTGGAGCCAGAAGAGATCGAAGGTTGAAGCAAATTCACTTTTCTTACTGAAATAAGAGAAAATCAGACAAAACTCCTTTAAATGATCAAACGATCACAGGAAGAGGAGAAACGCACCAGAACATCTGGGTTCATCTCTGGTTCTCCACACGGTGGCGCTGTTTCTGCAGGTTTCTCAGCAGATAATAATAAAAACCCAGAAAGCACCAGACGGTCCAGAGGTTCTGAAGAAGTTCAGCCACGACTCTCTAAACGTTTGCAGCTTCAGTTCTGCTTCGTTCATTCAGATGTGATGCCAACACCTTCAGCTTCCCTCACGCTAATGAAAAGCAGCAGCAGAGTGTCAGAAGTTATCATTTTCACACCCTGCAGCTGTAACAGTGTGGTTCTGTATAAAACCCACCAAGGCGGCTTTGATTCAAGTTGGATTTTCTGGGTTTTTAGGAATCCAAAACCAGCGGGGACAAAAACCGATAGGAAATAGACATAAACAGAGTCAAAAGAAACAAAAACGACAGAAGAAATGTTTCCATCCTTCTGGCCTGTTTTCATTTGAAGGTTCAGAGGAAATGAAAACAGCATCTAGAAAACATCTCAGCCTGCCTTCTGGGCCGAACTGAGCTGTTTTAGGGCGAAACGGGCTCAGCTGTAACTGTTTCATCTAGATTCATTCAATCATCTGACAGAGACGTTAATCAGCTCACAAATTATTGCTTTTCAGCTGCAGGAACATTTTCAGCTTCATCTGGGGTCCTGTCAGGTTCTGATCCATTTTATCAATCATTTTTACTGATGTTTCTGGTGAAATTCAGCATCTCTCCCCAGGAAAAGTTAAGTTATGATTAATTGACTGAATACTGGGTTAGTTTAAGATCATGTGCAGATTTTAGTGGACTTCTTTAAATGTTGTTCTTTAACTATTATTTTGAAGATTAACCAGATAAACTGGCGTACTCTGCTGATTTTTATTTAACCACAAATACATTAAAGATGCTTTCAGGGTCCCGGGTTGTTAATTTTGATTTATTTTCATTATTATTCTGTGCTCCTTAATCTCTTTCTTTCTTTAGGTCGTAGTTGTTTCTGTTTAGTCAGTTAGTGATTCTACTTTATGATGTTTAATTATTTCTTGCGTCCAGTTCTTCCCTGTTATTGTAGTTTAATTATGTTTAGTTATTCTTTAATGTTCAGTCCAGATCCTTTTTTCCAGCATTCACTCTGTGAGTCCTTTAACAGTTCTTCAGCTCCCACTCCTTGCTGTTCCTCTCGTCTCGTCTCTATTGTCTGTTTTTGTTCTCCTCTGGCTCCCTGGGCTCCCACGCTTTTTGTACATTTTTCTTCTTTTTTTTTAATTGAATCTATAAATCTACTTACTGCCTGAGCTTCTCTGTATTTGGGTCCACCATCAACATACACCAATTCAATTCTTATTTTAAGGAAGAAAATAAACATTTTACTGCCTAAAAGGAAATCACTGCAAAAACACAAAATCTTACTCGGTTGTTTTTGTCGGGTTTCTAGTGTGAATATCTGCAATAAGACAAAAGAAGTTATTGTTTTAATTCAATAACTTCTTAATATTGATTTTTAAAAAAGCAGCAGTTCCACTGGCAGATTATCTCACTTATAAGACGGAAAAATGTTTTCTTATAATTAAACTTTTGACCGAGCAACCTTTACTTGTAGTTGAGTACATTTTGACCATGAATACTTTTACTCAAGTACTGGAGTTGACAGTTTATCTCTGGTTGGGATTCACAAACATGCTGGTTCAAGCAGCTTTTTTAAAAGCAGAAGCCCTGAGGGGAACACAGCGCCTGGTGTTGCGCTCCAGTCATTAAGTGCGCCTGACGCATGGATGCGGACGCACGCGATCCGTCCTGCGTAACCGAAGCCTGCGGCCTGCCAGAACAGATCCATCATCATTTACGTCCTGCTGAGCGCCATTTGTCTCCGCAGGGACCCCGGCACTGCCCCGCCTCCCGGAGGTCACCGCATAAGAGGGTGCTTAGAGGCTCCGAGCCGCCAATGAAAGGGCCGCCTTGAAAAGCGGATCGAGAGGCCGCAGGAAATGAGCGTGAAATGGACGTCACGTCCTAATCAAAGCCGGAGAAGACGAATGAGAGGCGGCTGGAAATCACCTGAGCTGAAAGAGAGATGGATGGACGGACAGATGGAGCGGTGGGTGGAGGGATGGATAGATTTACAGACGGATGGATGGGTGGGTGGAGGAATTAATAGCCGCTGCACGGCCTCCCCTCCTCCGCGCGTTTCATTAGCGGCAGCGGTTCACACACAGTCTCCTCTCTGTTGGGCCGCGGCTCCATCTGAAGCTCCACAGTTAATACCTGCAGGTTTCCAGAATAATATTGTCTCTGGCAGAGAGCGCCAGAAAACGGATCCACGAGAAAATAAACAGCAGCAGCAGCAGCAGCAGCAGCAGGGTTGGCATGCAGGTAACTCAGGGGCCGCGTGCTGAGGGGGCCCCGGGGGCGGGGTCCGCAGGTGAGGCCTGAAAACTGCTAGATACTGACCCAGAAGCAAGAAAAATAACCTTCATGCTGAAGGAGCCCGTTGTCATAACGACAAACAGCACAAAGAGTTCCCGGCTCCAACCGTCACTGCCAGAAGGGATGAGAACTTAAAGAACCTCCAGGTCCAGTTTCTCCAGGGAGAAAAGGAGAGTGGGCGTGTCTCTCTGCTCTCTGATTGGACAGAAACCAGGAAGTCCTCCAGTAGTGGAAGACTGAAGAAAGAGCTGCAACGGGAATATTCTGGGAGAGAAATCCTCAAAGCTGAACTGGGACTGTGGGAAACTGGAGGATGGATCAGAATGGTAACTGGGTTTGGTGAAGTCCAGCTTCCTGTGACCCGGTTTGACTCTGACTGATGGTTCTGATGGACACCAAGGTCCAAACAGGATTTATCACTACTGACAGCCATTTACTGTCTGCAGATACATTTATTCTTTATGTGAATTTCATCAAACATATGAAAATCTAAAGTTATTTCTGTCAGTTGATCCAATTTTAAAAAAAGCTCATTTGTTACAACTAATCAAATTAAGTTTACCAAAGTAGAAATAAGTTTATTAAATTGTCATGTTAAACAAACGTAAATAAATTAAGTTTGACAAATTGAATTCGATTCCACAAAGAATGATTCAAATGTGGCCGTAGATGAAGATTCTTTATTTGAAATGAGAGTAAAATTATTGTTCTTGTGTATTTGTAATCGAGACATTTATCCAGAAACTTTTACTGAAAAGCCGATTTTGCTGCACCAAACTCAGCTTTTAGCTAATTTATTAAGCTTAATAATTTAAATATTATTTTAAAACTGCAAATGTACAAAATCCTTTAAAAGTTTTGGATGTATGATGACCAACATCCATCCATCTTATTGGGGTCGGGTCGCTGGGTCAGAAGGAGGTCCAGACTTCCCTGTTCCAGCTCCTCCAGGGGAATCCTGAGGCGTTCGCTGGCCAGCCAGGAAACATCGTCCCTCCAGTGTGTCCCGGGTCTCCTCCTCCTCCCGGTGGGACCTGAACTCCTCACCAGCGAGGCGTCCAACATCTCTTTCCTATTTTGTTTGTTTCTAGTTTTTATTTTCTTGGCCTGTGAAAACTTTTCACTCTTTACAGTTTTGGCAAAAGGTTCCCACACTCCAAATGTTACAAACAGGAAGTGGCTCTTTTCCTTCTTTCCGTCATATGTTTAGTTTTTAACCATCGTTTCTAGGCCTGTCACAATAAAATTTTGCTGGATGTTAAATTGTCCCAGACGTTGCTACAATAAACGATAACATTGTTCTTTTGAGACCATTTAGTAAAATAATGGTAATAATAGCATAAAAATGCAAGTCCACATTCTCAAAGATCATCTGACTTTAAATTCTAACAATTTTAAATATCCTCATAAACAAACCTTTGACTTTTTGTGTCTCATAAAGAATAATTTTTTCCTTAACGGAGTCCAGCAGTGGATCCTCGTTCCCCCCCTCAGCGCATCAGGAGCCCCTCTCTCCTCTCTGAAAGTCAACATTTCAGCTGCAGGTCCGATAAGCGAGGCCTCTCTGGCTCAAAGAGGAAACTCTTCATCTCAGCAGGAAACTCCAAGCTTTAACTGAACAACCTTCAGGTTTTCCTTCCACCAACAGATATCATTTAAACAGGAGGAGCGTCGACCTGATTCATCTGCAGGATTATTTTCTCCTGAGAGGCAAGTAGAAAAAAGTCTGTCTGTTTCACTTCCACAGGATTTAACAAGACGTTCAGACTCACTCATCGACTGGCCGTCAACGTGAGCAGGAAGGTTTGACTGTACCGGTCAGCACAACGCCAGGCTGGAAAGACATCAGCAATGACCTTACAACAACAACTGATGCTGCTCATCAACCTGGGAGGGGTCAAAGGTCATCTCAAAACTACCTGATGTCCATCATTCTTCAGAGAGGAAAACATTTCATCAGCTGGAGGGAAGCCAAAGCAGCCCAACATGAGACCAGGAATCAGGTTAAAGGTTAAAGGTCAGGACACCAAACCAGCATGGAAGGAGAAAGCCTCCTCTCTCTACAAACAAAATGGCGGCAGGACCTGAGCGACGCTCACAGCAGATAAATGCGACCCAACGGCGACTTTTCACCCCAAGAAAAAAAACAACAATCTTTGTCTTTTTCTAAGACCAGGATATTATTTTATTTTCTCCGCAGCATGATACGACCTCTACCATGTTTTACTGCAGCTACTTGCTGTTTTCTTCATCACATCATACAGGTTCTGCTCCTCATCCTCGACCCCCAGGACCAACGTCTCTGCGTTCTGGGTTTGTTTCAGACTGAAAGCCGTCCTCCCATGTTTCCCCCTGAGCCGGGAGACGCTCTGCAGACGAAGGTGTGGTGTTTTTCCTTCAGTTTTATTTGGTTTCCTCTGCAGTAATAAAAGGGTTGGTGATGGTGAACACCTAGGAATCCCGGCTAAAGGTCAGTTCCAACGTCTACAACTTTTCCCCCCATAAAGACAACAGGCGCTGACGTGAATGCGGTCGGCCTGATTGCACCTTTCTTCCTCCCTCTGTTTGAAGCCTTTTCTTTCCCAGCGCCGCTCCGAGCGAGGGTCACCACCAGAGCTTCACAGTTCAGCGGCCGTGTCCGGCCAGGTCACACTTTCCATGATGCTCCTGCTGTCTGCCTGGAGCCGAAGCCTCCGCCTCGTCCCGGGAAGCCCGGACTGATAACCGGACTCCGATCCCTGCTGTCTGTAGACACTGTACTCAGGCTGTGACTCAAAGCATAAAAAAATGTGTCGAAAGCAAGAAGGAAAAAAAATAATAAATAGAAAAAGAAATTCAGCCAGTAGCATTTCAGCCAATTGGCCGTTTCCTCATGACTTTACACTCTTCAGAAAGCAGCCCACTCTGCCATGAGACGTCAAGACAACCTGCGATCACTTTAACTTTAAGAGTCAGTTTTTAAGTTAGCTATGTGCAATTTTTGTAAATACTGCTGTCTGTGTCCCCCAGCTAGGTGTGCTACTTCCAGAGACAAGCTAGCTCAACTTGAACCAGCAGAAGCCATGGCTACACTGGTGAAAGAAATTTCACCATTCCTCACTTCCAACATCCACCAAGGCACCTCCACCAGGTTAGTTGACATCGTTGCAAAGGGTCAATGTAACTTTTCCACATCTTGTCTGTTTACTCCGTCTTTGCTTCTTGTTCACAAAGCAAACAGCACTAATGACAAAACGGCGCAAACAGCTGCAACATGGTCCCTCGTTCACAAGGCAGGAAATGACGATGGAGTATCAGCCCAGGATAAGAAAATAAAAATGTCATAATTTTACAGAAGAAAATAGTAAAAGAATAACATCAATATGAGGGAAAAAGTCACATTATTACCAGAATAAAGTCCTTATGATACGGGAATAACGTCATAATATAAAATAAAAATCGGAATAATAGAATAACGTCATAACCATCTTTGCTCTCAGCGTCGGTGCGGAACTCAGGAAAGTTCAACTCTGACCTCTGACCTGTTGGGGCGAGCTCCCTGCTGGTCAAATATGCAGAACGCCACACTGTTAGATCATTTTATTGATCATCATATGTAATCATGTGACTTGATCTGTGGTTTTCTATCTTTATCTGCCAGGCGGTTTCTTTGACTGTTCTGGTTACTTTCTGTCTTCGCCCTCGCTCTCGTCTTCTTGTTTAAAGAAATAAATGTGGTTAGCTTTATTTTTATCCACATGTTGAAAGTTTTTACAGCTCCTGTGGATGTAAAAGCACTTCCTGTATCTGAGGAAGGTGGGCGACGCTCAGATGTAAACAGATCATTCAGACGTCCAGCTCCAGGCCAGGAACGTCCAGCGCAGCAGCTTCGGAGGAAATGTGGTTTTTCACAGAGAAACTTTGGCCTGCAGAGATGACTTGTTGATATTTCTGAGTTTGGAACATCCAGCGAAAATGCCGGCGCAGATTCAAGCCAGATGACTTTTGCTCCGCAGGTTGAGACGCTCCTGGGCTGCAGAGAGCCGGTTCTGTTCTGGATTAGATAAGTGACACGGTGACGGATCGAGCCTGATACCGGCTCCTTGTTGTTGAGATTCACTTTCATTCTCACTGCCATTTTTGTCCACTTCCTCTAATGTTTTTTTTTTATCCATTTATTGCTTCTGGCTGCATCTACTCCAACCTGGGTCTGGACCGGTTCTGGTCTGGCACCGGATCCTGGATCACAATCACTCTGGATGACGTGAATCTGAGTTTTGACTCAATCTCATCCGGTTTTCTGTTTTATACCTTCATCATCGTCATCATCATCAGTCTGGTCATAACCAGAGTGTCGTGTTTGATGAAACATGAACAGAAATACAGAGACATCATGTTCACATTTCTCATATCTCCATGTGTTTTAGGGATATTAATGCTGCCATCATAGAGGTTCTGTTTGTAAGATTTAATTCATGCTCCATCCTTGTTATTTTGTTTAATTAGAAAGCTAAATATTCAGTTTGGAGCTAAATATTTAGCTTGTAAATTAAATGTTCATTTGAAACTGTACTGTTTATAAATTAATAACATGGTGAAAATATAACTGAAAAATAAACCACCATTTTCTCCCTGATGACAGGCTAAATAACTCAAATTACTGCTGTTAATTTTTTAGTGGGTAACTTTACAAACAGCCTTTTAAAAGTTTTATTTGTTTGAAAATATTTTCATTTAATTTTATTTTTAGATGTTTTGGTTACCACCAGGGGGAGCTGCAGCCCCAGTACCTTTCCTTCAATAATGGGTAAGATATTGACTACTCTTTCTGTTGGTTTGTGTTAGTTTTCCAGCTCCACAACCAGATCTTCAGCTGCACCAATCCACCCATCTGAAGGCTCCTGGCTCCTTTCAGATCCTCCTGATTCTGCTTTGTTTGGTACTTTCAGTCCTGCTGCAGCTTCTGTTTCTTTTTTTCTTCCCACTGTGTTTTTGTTGCCTCAAATTACTTTTCACATTTGATTAGAAATTACAGTTTTAAGGCTCTCTTTGCAAAATAAATCTAACCAGCATGGTTTGGATGACAAAATATTACAGCAGAGAGAAAATGTGCAAAACAGCTAAGAAAAACAAACAGAAAATCAAACCTGCGGAATTAAAGTTGAGCTTTGTGAGGACAAGTTGGCCTCTGTTGCTCCTCGTTTCTGTTTCACCAACAGCAGAAGAATCAAACGCAGCAATCTGAAAGAAACCAGAGGTGTAAAACTAACATTCATGCTTTCACTACGAAGGAGAAAAAGGTGTAAAAAGTGTGTTGAAAGAGGAAAAGAGAGGAAAGGCCTGCTGTGTAACTTCACCATCAGCCCAAGCCGTGTTGTTCAGGGTAATAAAGCCAATTTTGAATCAGTAATTTAGTTTTCTGTTGCGTAATGAGCCGTAGAGCCAAACAGAGCCACTCTGAACTCGGTCACAGTTACCTACATGTAATCACCCTACCAGCTGAAGCTGCGGCCAACACAAACCCGTCACCATCACTGCAGCCGGCCGCATCAGCACCGGCCCGCATCTGATCAGCGACAGCTTCGTAATATCCAATCACTTCACCTCATCCATCATCTCCATGTTCTGATGCTGAAAAACACGAGTCAAGAGAACAGAAAGACAAACAAGGCAGCACCAGAACCAGAACCAGCTCCAAACCACCAGGGACCGCCGCTGCTGCCAAGAGTTCTGGGTTTGACCCAACTTTTCTGGCTGCTAATTACTCCTAAAGCTTGGTTGAAACTATGTTTATGGCTCCAGACTGGGGCTGTTTGTAGTGTCATAAATTAGACTCCGAATCAGAACCAAGATGACTGTAATGCTGAGAAAAAAGGACGTTTAAAAACTGTAAACCTGACAAACCCAGCATGATGTGATAAAATAAAGCGCTGATTACTCCAAATTGCAGGGTCAAGACTGCAGTTCAAGATCCACACATCAGGGGGCGCTGCAGAGGTTATCAAGTTAAATCTACCAGACTCATCAGTGAGGCAGAAGGAAAAAACAAAGCCTGATTGTTGCTGTTTGACACCAATGCGTCTGAAACTATGGGCTGCCATTTGGAAAATTACACAGGAAAAAATCAGCAGCAATAATTTGGTTTATTTAGTCTATCAGAGAAAAAAACGTGTCATATTTTCACCATATTATTCTTACATAACTGTCAAGTTAAATATTTAGTTTACAAACTATATACTTATCAAATTAAATATTTTGTTAGGAAAATAAATATTTAGTTCCAAATTAATTGTTTAGGTTTGAGCTAAATATTTAGTTAGCAAACTATATATTGAGCTACAAATTAAGTATTTAGTTAGGGAGCTAAATATTTAACTCCCAACTAAATGTTTAAGTTTGAGCTAAATGTTCCGTTCTCAAACTACATACTTAGCTTCAAACTAAATATGTATTTTGCTACCTAAATATTTGGCTCCAATATGGCGGACGAGTCGCGAACTGGGCCGCAGTTCCGGTCCAAAACTTACTTCTCAGTTTCAACACAAACTCGCGCGGTTGGTCGCGGTGTTCCCGCCTCAGCCGCCATTTTCATTCTAGTTTGTAATTTGCAGCATAGATATTTGCAATGTCAAACATTTTCCCTGTTCAGATACTCAAACAAAGCTACTTCCGGATCAAAGCACGCCGGAGGGAGTCACGTGATGGCGTCATCAGAACGTTGTATCAATTGAGTGTTTTCTGTTAAATGAGTCTTTTTTTTTTTTTTTAGATTTTTCAGCGCTATGGTTATTTAATTTACTTTGAATACTTTGAGTAGAGTTTTCTTGAGTTAGAAGTGAAATCGAGTCATTTACATCAAAGAGTTCTGTATGCACGTCATATTCAATAAACCAGAATTACATTGTTCTGATGTAAGATTTCAATCTAACATGTTTGGATTAAAATTAGATTAGAAAATCCTCATAATTAACAGAAATAAAGGCTTGACAATGTCAGTCTGGGTGAAATTAATCTATGTATTCAATGTATTAGTGAAATATATAAACATTGAAATATTCTAATTTATTAAACATGACTATAGATACAAACTTGTTCAATAAATTAGAATATTATTAATATAATAATAAACTTTCAGCAGCTTAATAGACTCTTCAAGGCTAAACGGAGAAAAACAAAAACCTTAGTTAGGATTGATAATAGTTAGTTTTTAGGAAGTGTTGCTGTGTTCTCTTGTTTTTCTTAAATCATTGGGAAATAGAGGCTTACTCATATAGTTTGATGAATAATAAAAATTATTGATTTTACTGGATTGTACAAACTTTCGTGAAACTTTATTCAGTGAAATATTAGAATACATATAGTTGAGTTGAAGTTTGTTTGCTAAAGCATCAATCAATAGATTGTTGGACTAATAGAGATTATTTTTATCCACATTTCATAAATCAGAACCAGGACTTTAACAAGTTAATTTTGATATACACACATTTTAACATGTTAAAAATTTTAACACAACTAATAATTTATTATTATTATTATTATTATTATTTTACATAGAATGGTTACGGTATGGAACCTTTGGTCTCACATGTTTCTAGTACAGCTGTAAATGTGACACACAAACGACATCCGCTAACAACAGGGATGGATGATGAAGCTGCGTCTCTGATTGGATGCTGGAAAAGACGTTTGCTGTGTTATAAGGAGCTAGGCTAACAGCAAAACATGTCAGTACTAAACATGTAGCAGCTAACGCTAATGTCAGCATCCACATGCTAACTCCTAACCCCTAATAGAGGTTCCTGAAACACCGGGAAGCTAAACTTGGCACAAATCTGATGAAGAATAAATAAAAATCTATTTGTTTAATAACTTAGCAGCTAAATGAGTTCTTTTATTTAAAATGTTTCTGATTTTATATCATTTCCGATTAGAAACTCATCAACTCATAGATAAAACATGAACATTTAGACTTAATATTTTCTGAAACCAATATTTTTATGTCTATGCTGAAGTTGTTTTATGATTTGCTTGAAACGGTTAAGAACTAAAAGATGCAGCTGCACCAGGGGCCCTTCAAGGGCCCTTCGGGGCCCCTGAGATGTTGCTCACATCACTTTAGAGCAGTTAAAACAGTTCGCACTCAGCGCCATAAAGCACTCTCCTCTCCTCTGGTGTTTGCGCGTTGAGGGGGTCACTCTGTGCCATTTCGTGCTGCAGTCTCAGTGAGTCATCGGTGGAAAAGAGGGAGGAAGATTTGGGGTGAAATATTGCTGTTAAATGAGTCTGGACAGCATGACATCACGGGGTAATTAAAACCGCTTTCTGGAATTCCATCCCCAATTCCTGCGCTCAGGTTTGCTGCAGGATTTCTGGAGCACCTGCAGGTTGGCTTGTTGGTGTGTGTGTGTGTGTGTGTGAGAGAGAGAGAGAGAGAGAAAAAGAGAGAGAGAGAGAGAGAGAGAGAGGTTGTGTGTGTGTGAAATATTTTCACTGGACGGAGTTCAAACTTTTGGAGGAAAAGAGAAAAAACGGAGGCAGCGGCATTACGCCATTCTTGCCTCTCATGGAAGAAAAAAAAGTGGGATTTAAAGAAGTTTCTTCCAGAAATCCAGCAGAGCAGCTCTTCTGGCGCTGGCGGGACTTCCACTGCTTTCTGCTTCCTTCTGCTTCCTCAACATGACAGAGGGAAGAATACAGGCTGCAGGAGTTTTATAGGATCGTTTTGATTTGCGTTGATTTGAGTTTTTTTAAAATCTGTTTTTCCTGCAGCGCGCAGAGTCTGACATGAGGATGAAAGCCTCCACATCTCTGCGCTCTGCTCCGCTTCCAGCCCAGCAGCTGCGCTGATCCTGAAGTGACTTTGTGCTCTGTACCATGAAGGCCTGCCGGCGCGCTTCAGGGCTTTAGGATGAACGTTGTGGCACGTCTCTCTCTGCTGCTCAGCTGCTGGACTCTCTTCTACCTGCATCCTGTCCGCGGCTCCCTCAGCCGGAGCGGACCCGCAGAGCGCACAGGAGGAACCCACCGTGGATCCGCGCACCCCGCAGGGAGACAGCCGGTCCCCGCTGCAGGGAGCTGGAAACCCCACGCAGGACCCCCGCTGATCACAGCCGAGACGACCCCGATGAGAGGCAAACAGACTGCGGGAGGGAACCCTGAACATCCTCATCCTCACCATCATCAGCAGCTGGAGCGGCCGACCGGAGCGCTGGACCTGGCGCGCAAAGAGGCTGCGCGCTCCTGGCCTCCCGCTGCGGATGCACGCGTCAAACCGCACGCCCCCGCACATGCGGGAGGAGGTGTCGGAGTTGCAGATTCACCGGGGAAACCTGCGGGAAAGGTCGCCGCCAGGGCGAGCGCAGCGGCGGCGGCGGCACGTGGCGGCTTTCCTCCGGCGGCGCAGCGCGGAGCCGCCGCCAGGAGGCAGAAACTGAGCGACAAGCAGCCGCTGGTGACCCCGCACGACTACATGCTGTCCCTGTACTGGTCCCTGAGCAGCGGGGACCTGAACAGCAGCGCGCTGCATGAGGCCGGACTGGCCAACACCATCACCAGCTTCGTGGACAAAGGACACGGTGAGTTTCCCCTGAAACCACAGAAGATCTGCTTCAACTGTGTTAATGTGAAATAACCTTGACCACTTAATAAAGAAGGAAATAACGAGATATTAACGTGCTTAAATTGATTAGGTCAGGGATGTCCAAAGTGCGGCTGGGGGCCCATTTGGGACCTTCTAATGATTCAAAAACAGCACAGATTTATTTCACCAGACTGAGGCTGGTGATGCAAACTAAAGAAAATCAAAAAAAGATGCAAAATAAAAAATATATATATATATATATATATATATATATAAAATGTAAGTGACAGCACAAATGATTAATCTTTTAGTAAACACATTTTTTGCTTTCATTTTAATGTTACAGCAACACAAACATCCAAAAACTTTTACTGAAAGGTAGAATGAAATAAATTTATGAGAGAATGTTTTAAACACCAATCTGTGGCATGCAATGACTCTAAAATAATTTGCAGATAATTTCTGTAGAAAACTTAATCTATAAAATGTAATAATTTAATTAGAATTTTTTGTATTTCGTTTGCTTCTTCGATAGAATTGTTTTTACCCATTTTTCATAACAAGTCAGATACAGTTTTTGTGGCCCATGACTATTTTGAACTTCACAGTTGTGGCTCCTGTTTTAAAAAGTTTTGCACTCCTGGATTATGTAGTTTTGTTTTAATCCAATAAAACATTAGATGGATGTTGCCTGAATCATGTCTGGGGGAGTGAATACTCTGGAGCTTCAGAGCCGTGCATCTGATCAGATCTAAAACAAGACAGTGATAGAGCTCTGGAGGAAGAGAGGGTGGATGGGTGTGGAGGGAGTGGGGTCAACCTGCAATCTGCAGGTCACCAGAGGGGGGCGCTGCTGGGTGTGTGAGAGGAAGAGAGAAAAGGATCCTCATGATTTTCTGCAGCCTGCTCTGCAGGGCAGATTGACAAATGGAGACATGAAAAGAGTCTTTTCCCTCCTTACGTCCTCTGCTTCCCAGAGAGAGCGCCACCTTCCTGCAGACAGCCTCCTCCATGGACGATGTTTCAATTTCCATCCAGCAGTTTTTATCCATTTACAGTTTTGAAATTATTTCGTGAAGAATTGGGCTAATGTAATTCCTCCTAAAAAGTGTTCATGTCATGTGAAATCAGACAAGTTGAAGCAAAATATCAAATATCTGCGTGCATGTCTGCCTAAACACAGCCAGTGACTTCAGGGCACAGCAGTACAAGCATGAGCCGCAACAATGATCAGGTGACCCAGAGGTTTTTACGACATCACTGTTTTGTAGGTATACAGCAATAAAACCCATGTGTGTTCTGGCTTTTTGTGCTGATAGACTCTATTATAATTTCAACTGGTCATTTACTAACACGTGTTTCTGTGAACAAAGTGCATGATGGGACCTGGAGGCGTGGCCTGAAGTGTGAAAGGAAAGAATGATTGTCTATATCTATAAGCAGATTGAATATTGGGATAATGAAGAAACTGAGTCACAGGTGTTAGCTTGACAGCATAAAGTCAATCGAAGTCAAGTTTATTTGTACAAAATATTTCAGTAACAAGGCAGTTCAAAGTATTTTGCACCATAAGACGCTGCTGCAGTAATCAATTAAAGATCTATTAAAGATAAATGCATGGATGAGTTCCTCTGATGCTGAGGCATTAATCCTTTAATCCTGGAAATGTTCTACAGCTGATAGAAGGCCGACTTTGTAACTGTCTTTATGTGGCTCTGAAGGTTCAGGTCAGAGTTCATCTAGATCTCTAGTTTTCAGCTAGAACAACTGAATAGTTCCTCTTTAGGTTCAAAGATAATAACTTCAGTTTTGTTTCTGTTCAGCTAAAAAACGTTTTGGCACATTTATCTGTTCTAAGCATCTGTTCTGTGATTGGATGAGTCCAGAGTCACCTGGTGACATCATAACCAGATACCAATTTAAGTGAACAGAGAGAGGTCAGAGATGATGTTCATGTGGGAATTTTGTTATTGATTGATGATCTCTTTGCACTTCCACCACGTAGTCAGATGTGTGAATTGTAATTAGTTAAAATAACAGAATACAATTCTGTCAGATTTTTGCATCACGTTTAAAAAATGGACAAATGCAGAAAATACGAGAAGTGATGCGATTAACAGATTCTTCTGGTTACTGTCTCAATTACTAGGATAAAGTTGTGGTTAGTTATGAACCACCAGGAGGCATTTAGAAAATACAAGCTTTGATTCTGGATTCCTTTTGTAAATGTTGGTTCTTGTTAGAACCTCAGAATGTATTTACTGGAAGCATTTTGTTTACAGAGTCTGAAACCAGACTTCCCAGTGCTTCCATGGAGCAACCCTGGGAACATGGATGTAGGTGTGAGTGTTTGTTCTGATCCAGTTGTGGACGTACTGCAGACTTTACCCGTCTGTGAGTTGCAGCTGTGCCTTTCCAACATCTGGTGGGCTCTCAGTGATATCCGTCTCCAGGAGGGTAAATAAACGCTCCTCCAGGCCCCCTTTGGTGTCGTGTTGTTTTTACCGTGTAAAACTGTTTGAAACAATGTTTAAATGACCAAAGTTTAATATTTCTGCTGCTGCTGGAAGGTTTATGTTTCCAGCACTTAATGCACTTGTAATTTAGCCTGTATTTGTTCAGTGAGTCCTCAGCAGGATGCCGTCGACCTCGACCACATATTTACAGAAGAGGCTGAGGACCTTACGGCTTCCCTTCCCTTTTTATAGTCTTCCTTCATTTCACTTTTCATTCCTCCTTTGTGTGTTACTGTTTTTTTTTGTTTCCCCACCAGGGGGCTTTTTGTGGCTCTAGTGTCCCTTGTTTGATAGTAGGCTGACAGGAAGGGGGTAAGAAGGGAGGAAGACATGCGGCAAATATCGTCGGGTCCAGGAGTCGAACCCGCGACGGCCGCGTCAAGGACTCAAGGCCTCCAAATGTGGGTTGCGCTGACCCCTACGCCACCATGGCACGCCCGTGTGTTACTGTTTTAAATCTTTATTATTTATTTTCTTTCTTCCCTTTTCTCTCTACTGTTTTATTGTTGTTTTTTTACCCCCTGGGTGTTTTTGAAATGCTCTCTTGGATCCCTAAAGAGCCACAGTAAAATCATTTCAGAGCAAACCGTTCTGAGGGTCTCATCTATTAACTGTGTAAGTCCAAATAAATCAGATTCCCAACCTCTATCTGCCTGGATTTAACCACTTTGACTGTAACTCACACAGCAATAAGCCTGATGCTGCAGCCTGGAGACAGAATTGGGGAGGTACTGAACATCTTCTCATCCGGAATACCTCAGCTAATAAGACAAGATTATCTCACATTTTTACCACCAAACAAAAAATGTGCAGAAGTACAAAATTACAAGGAAACCAAACAACCAGCAACATCACTGTGGTGCATTGGAAGCTATGCAGCCAATATCACACAAGATTTTATTATAATTTGCTGTATTTTTCTTTTCTTGCCTTATATTAAATTCATCACAAAACACAACAGACGTCATTAAAATAAACCAGAGCCATCCTGGAAAGCAGCAGGATTCACATTAAATGTCAAAAGAAAAATGAATATTTAGAAAACCCATCAGTCGTCTTTACGTAGCATTAGCTACATTAGCTCTTCAAACAAAAAGTGGAATCCAAGCTCAGTTTTTGATAACCAGCTCTCTGTGAGTGTTCACCGCAGCTCTGAACAGTCTCACGGCCCACCCAGCGTTCGCTCGCCTGAAGCCTGTGACAGGTGAAATCTGAAGCCAAGAACGTTATTTAGAAAGCGCAAATTATCTCCATGAAAACCTTTTCCATGTGGGCTCAGTGCCAGAAGTAGTTTGGATTTTCTTTCGTACATTAAAGGATGTAAAGTCTGAGGTGATAACAAAGACCACACCTGAGAGCTCAGCAGCTTGTAAACATTTTCGCAGCTTGCAAACATTTTCAACCTTTCTGCTTTAAAAGTATGTGAGACTTTGTGAAATCAAATTCCTCTCAGCTTTAATCAGGCCGTCTGTAGAGAAGTGCCAACATTTCTTTCTTTTTCTGTGTGTGTGTGTTTGCTGTTGATGGTTTGTTTCCTCCATAGCAGATGCTGGTTTGCTGTCAGTGGGGAATAGCTGCAGGTCTGTAATAGCAGGTCTGTTTGTGGTCAGATGTGGTCTCCCTGTCTGGTTCTAATGTACTTTTTACCGCTCTGGCGGTGCTGGATGGAAGGAGGGTGTCGTGAGAAGGAATAAACTGTGTGAGGAACCAGAGGTTCCTTTGAGGACTGTGATGAGTTTCAGGACATCTTTGGAAGAGAAAGGACATCACATTGTTGCAGTCTGAAGCCCCAGGCTTGGTTTCAGGGTTTGGTTTGGGGTCCGGTTTCGGTTTAGTGTGACAGTCCTCAGAAAGTCTCACATGAGCCAAGGTCCTCAAAATACTACAATTACAAACAAGCGTGTTTGGGTGTGTTTTAGATTTTCTCTATGCTGGGTTTCATTTGGATGACCTTTGCTGGTTTCTACCATTGAAAGACATCTCATAGTGCTCTCCTTGTTTCTACACCTTTATGTGGAAAACTAACTCATCAGCCTTTACTGGCACAGAAAGGAAAAATATCTATAGCAGGTGTCCTGAACTTAAGGCCTGCAACTTTTAGATGTATTTCAGCTTCAATACATCTGAGTCACATAATTGTGTCAGGAGCAGGACAGAGGACAGAGGAGGTGATGGAGTCGTTTCAGGTACAGTGACACATCTACAAGTTGCAGGACACCACACTGCAAAAGTACAAGTAGTTTTCATTTAATTTCTAGTGCAATTATCTCAATACACTTGAAATAAGACAAAGCTAACTTACAAGTAATTTTTCTGCTAGACATAGTAGTCTGTTTTAAGTATTTCCTTACTATTGATGAATAAGTACTTGATTATTTCACTTATTACAAAACATTTTGCCATGTTCTTAAGTAAAATAACCTGCTGATGGAGTTAGTATTTTTTCCATCAATAGTAAGGAGTTATTTTCTTAAAGCTCCTATTTCTTGCTGGAAAGTTACTGGTAAGTCAATTTTGACTTATTTAAAGTGTACTAAGGTATTTGCACTAGAAACTAGACAAAAAAATACTTAAGATTTTGTGTTTTTGTGGTGCGAACCTCTACGCAGATTTGAAGATCCCTCATCTACAGAAGCAAAAATTTTGTCAGCAAAATTTTTCTTCATCTAGAATATATTTTTCTCAACTTGGAAACGCTAAATAAATATTTTTATTGACAACCAGAAATACACTTTTGAAAGTAATTCAAACAAATTATTAAGTAATTTTACTATGTGGATAATTTAAAGGGGAAAAAATATGTAAATTTGACATTTTTTAGATTTATATAATCTTATAATGTTTTCTTATCATCAAAACATAGCTGGAGTGTTGCTTTGATTGCTTTCCCCATGTTAGTCAACCATCTCAGTTATAGGTTGTGTGTATGTAAAAAAAAAGGCCGTTGATGAAACATTTGAGTTTTTCAGTGGAATTATCTCCTGTTTTTCTAGTATGAAGTGTAAAATCCTAGAGGAATAAATAATCTCATGTTCTTTTACCAATTAGTTTTTAAAGACATGCACATTAAATGTGATCCTAAACAGTATTCCTCTGACACAATGAGACACTGTTCAGGTTTTATGATCTGACTCACTGAGGAACCGTTTTCATTCCTCTATGCCACTTCTGAGTTTCCTGTGGTGCAATAACAGAGTTGATACAGAAACATTTGTTTGCAGTGACTGATTAGTCCTGCTGTTTGTTTTGTGAATCAGATCCTGCAGATGCAACAGAAGTGGAAAATCTGAACTCAGAAATGTGACAAAGTAACCATTGAGAAGCAGATTTTCTGCTGCTTCCTTTCACTATTGCAGTATTTTACAAAGGTCAGTCAGTGTTGTGCTGTATAAATACAGGATTTAAAAGAAATGTTTCTATTTTGACATCTAATAGGACTGGGATTAATTAATTGCAACAAGTAAAAAAAACTTTAGGCATTTTTTTTTTTTTACATACAAAAGTATAGAATGGAACCTTTATAATCACACGTTTCTGGTACGCCAGTAACTCTGACACACAAGGGAATTCAGTTAACAACAGCGAAGGACGTTTCTTCTCTGGGGGTTAATTTCTGCTTCGATCTGATTGGATGCTGGAAAAAACTATTGTTGCATTCAAGTTATGCTAAAAAGGAGTTAGCTTATTAGCAAAACTATTCAAGCCTAAATAGCATCTGGATGCTAAACATGTAGCTAATAGCATCCACAGTCCACATTTCTAAAGAAGCTCCATGTCTATTTATTCAAAAAAATTTAGCAGGAAATGCTTATTGTGGTGATTAAAATGTGATTAATTGGAGACCGTGAATTTAACTTGATTCAACATTAAACATCACTTATCAAAGCTGAAATAATAGTAAACAATCTGTTCCTGTTTTCATTTTTCATTCTTTGTTTTCAGTTAAACTGAACAACAGAGTGACTGTCTACTTCACATCAGTTTTCGATTTTCTGTTATTTGTTTACAGGTGATAGAAATATTGATGATCCTTTTTTGACGTTATTGTTCAACACATAGCCAAAAATTCAGAAATTTAGGGAATCACCATGCAAAGCTGTTTTCAAATTAATGCACAAAGTGGAAACAGTTGTATGAAACATGTAATAAATTGAAATTATTAGACATATGTCCAGCTGGGAGAGTTTCTTCAAACAGATGCTGTTTATTAAACTAAATCTGCAGTGAGGGAAACTGCCAATGTAACCTTTTTAACTCTGTTTCGTCTCTGGCAGATGATCGAGGGCCCACGTTGCGACGTCAGAGGTACCAGTTCAACATCAGCTCTCTGGAGCGGGATGGGCTCCTGGGGGCCGAGCTCCGCATCCTGAGGAAGTTGGTCTCCTTGGCGGCGGCTGATGGAGGCTCGGTGCCCTGGTTGAAGCTGTATAGCTGCGCTTCAGGCCGGCAGAAAGCGGCTCTGCTCCAGTCCAGGACGGTGGATGACCTCCTGGGCGGATTCAGCAACAAGTGGGAAGTGTTTGACATTTATAAAGTCTTCAAGGGATTCAAGAACCAGCAGCTGTGCTTGGAGCTGGAGGCCCTGGAGCACCGAGGAGGCCGTCCGCTGGACCTGCGGACTCTGGGCTTCGCTCGACCTGGCAGGACCAACAAGGAGAAGGCATTCCTCCTGGCGTTTGGGAAAAGCAAGAAACGAGATCTCTTTTACAACGAGATCAAAGCACGTTCGGGTCATGACAACAAAACCGTCTACGAGTATCTGTTCAACCAGCGACGGATGAGGAGAGCTCCTCCGCCAAGAGGCGACAAGAAACCCCTCCGGGCCCTCTCTCAGCTCCTCCCACAGCAGCAGGCGGTCAAGTCCAGGCCGCGCTGCCACCGCCGGCGACTCCATGTCAACTTCAAGGACATGGGCTGGGACGACTGGATCATCGCTCCGCTGGAGTACGACGCCTACCACTGCGACGGCGCCTGTGACTTCCCCATCCGCTCGCACCTGGAGCCCACCAACCACGCCATCATCCAGACCCTGATCAACTCCATGGACCCGCACATGACCCCGCCCACCTGCTGTGTCCCGACGCGCCTCAGCTCCATCAGCATCCTCTACATTGACTCAGCCAACAACGTCGTCTACAAGCAGTACGAGGAGATGGTGGTGGAGTCCTGCGGCTGCAGGTAGCAGCCACAGAAAACGGACTCCGTTTGGTCCAACTTCTCTGAAATCTACAAAGCAAACCGTCACGGAGCAAAAGACTCGTTGCTGTATTGCTGTATGGGGCCCGTTGTTGTGTAAAGTTACACTGTCAAAAATTAACAGCAATAATTCAGATAATTTAGTTTATCATTAGAGAAAAAAGATTTCAAAGTCATATTTTGACCATGTAATTCCTCCATTTCTAAATATCACAGTTTTAACCTAAATATTTAATTGGCAAGCTAAATACTTAGTTTGGAGCTAAATAGTTTTGCTTGCTAACTGAATCTTTAGCTTTTAGCTAAATATTGAGGTACAAACTAAATATTGAGCTTTAAGTTATATGTTATGTTTGCTATTTAAATATTTAGTTAGCAACCTAACTAAATAGTTACTTTTAAGCTGGCCTACAGCTGAATATTTAGTTTGTTTCAAAGTAAATATTTAGTTAGTAGGTTAAATATTTAGCTTGCAAACTAAATATTTCCTTTGAAGCTAGTTAAAACTAAATATTTTTCTTGCTTCAAACTAAATATTTAGTTTGAAGCAAGTAAGCTAAATAGTTAGTAAGCTAACTCAGTAGTTTTGAACTAAATATTGAGCTTGAAAGTGTGACATTTGTAAATGAATGACTAACATGGTAAAAATATGACTTTGTTTGTTATGATTGGTTGTTATTATTGTTAATTTTAGACTGAGTAAGTTTACGAAGGGCCTTCCATTCTGCTGTGCCACAGACATGCTCTCCCCACTCCAGTGGGTTTTCACACTGCATACCAAAGGCTTCAAAGACTAAACACAGGCAGATAAACTGATTGTGCTCTTAAACACAGACTCACTTAAACTGTTGACGTTGTCAGGATGTGTCTGAGAGACGGCCCAAAACAAAAACAGAAAAGACGCTCCTCAGATCCGTATCTGCATCCTGATTGGTGGAAAACGTTCTGTAGGAACATTAAGTGAATTATATTCAGAACCGCCCCCTTTTTTCCAGCACTTATCTGATGGAGTCATTTGTATTCCTTAACCAAGATGTCCTTTTTTCTGTAAAGCATGTGAAGAATCCCTGATGTATAAATACCAACCAGTGATGAAGTGCTAATCTGACCTGATCCAAATGTGGGAAAATTGTTTAGACTAGTCTTCAATAAAAAATTCCAAAGTGACTGCGCTTCGGACTGCTATCAGTGGGAACCTCTGGCCCCCTCCCCATCAGGAATGATCCACAGACTGAACTATTGGAGGAATCTGAGAGTTTCAGATGCCAGAAGTGCAGTCAAACACAAGAATGCCTTTTTTTTATTGATAACATCCATGTTTCACTGGGGTTGAACAAGTTCCTACAGTTTCTGGTTAATCTGCATAATTAACATCCTTAAAAAGGCCAACAATGTTAAAATAAACCAGCACTGTAAAACCTAAATGAATAAAATCTGATTAAAAATGACAGATTTCTGTTTCCTGCCAGTGATGATTGATGATTAAAGAACAAACTGGAAAAGGATGACGATTTGAATTGTTGCTGCTGATTTCACTGTGTCACTTGTAACGACAATAATTAATTAATTAAAACATAATTACTTGAATAATTATGTTTTAATTATTTAAATGGATAGTTCTTTTTTTTTTTTTTTTTTAAATGATGTATCAGTATTGAACTTTTGAGTTTGACTTGTTTTATCAGGCCTGCCGTCATTTCTGTTTTCCTCCAAACCCACAGCCAAAAACAGCAAAAGCTCTGATCACTGCAAATAAACCAACACCTTCTGAACCTCGCTTCAGAGACAGGCTCATTCCTGTTTTAACATGTTTTTAAATATTTAAAGTTTAGTGATGTGTCTAAGGTTGTTTTTCCACCAGATAGTCTGATTGCAGAACCAGAACTCCATCATCTGCTCCACCTCCAGCTGCTGTGGTTCTGAGTCAAACCAACCTGTTCCCCTCCTGGCCT